>JAQBSW010012328.1:0-17096 GCA_029291075.1 Eudiplozoon nipponicum | reverse complement strand
GATGAGTTCCCAAAAAGGACGAAACCGGTCTACTGGATGAATTGTCTTTTCTACACTATAAAATTCTTAGTTTATATTGACATATGTAAGTAATTAATGGGTCAGGTGTTTATATCAAGACCGCAAACTTGATTATAATAATTGTTATTACCACGCGCGCAACCAATGTTTGTTCAACTTCTACCATCTCTGAGCCGCTACATTAACCACTGTAGTTCCTACCCCTTCTGGTCAACTAAAAATGATGTTCTTTCTTTTTTTAAATGTTCTACTTCTTTTGGGAACATACTAAAAATTTACTCATTCGGATTTGATGAAGAAGGCAAAACTCCAACAACTCCGGTTTTAAAATAATTATTTTTTGCACGACCGGACGTTACAAAGTTACCTGGTCCTCATTTTACTTAACAAGATTTTTCCGGTTCATGTGCTACTTTTTTTTATTAAAAATGTGTGAATGCTCATTTTGCGCATCTTTCTCAGTTGCAAATCATCGCACCAAATATGAACAATTAAGAAAAACTTTATTTGTGTACTCACGTCAATCAAATTCGTATCGCTTAATATATTATTATTATTATTATTATTATTATTATTATTATTATTATTATTTCTTTTTGATACGAGCTTTAATAAAATTCATTGTACCCTTTCTATTGTGCAAAACAAAAGAAATTTAATCAGATATAAGAAATATTTCTTTCACGCATGGTCTATTCCTAAAATATCTACTAATGAACATATCTTTATATATAAATTGGAAAATAACAAGATGAAATAGCAGACATAAGAAGGTGTGAAAAATGAAACCCAAATCGGAGATTTATGCGTCACATCAAGATCAGAAACTCAATGCTTGTGCATTTCTTCTGCTTTATTTGGCTTTCCAATTTATATATAAGATATGTTCATTAGTAGATATTTGAAGAATACCATGAAAGAAATGTTTCTTATATCGATAAAATTTCACTGGTTTTGCACACAGGAAGGTGTAATAGATACAAAAGTTATTATTATTATTATTATTATTATTATTATTATTATTATTATTATTGTGTGGTATTATTATTATTATTATTTATATTATCATTATGATCAATAGTGTTGATAATTTTTGTTTACACAAAAATATTATTGGTATTTAAGAACAGCCAGTATTTGTTATTTCCAATTTAATTACGTTGATTATGTATCTTTTGATAAAATTTGGATCAATAGTGTTGATAATTTTTGTTTACACAAAAATATTATTGGTATTTAAGAACAGCCAGTATTTGTTATTTCCAATTTAATTACGTTGATTATGTATCTTTTGATAAAATTTGGATTATTAAGTTTTTCTTACATTTTTCTCGTCCAGTTAATATTGTGAATACTCAAACTGTTTAACCTCATTCTAAAGGGCTAAACTACAGTCACAATAAAACACAATACTTACCACATTGTTGCTCGGCGGTAAGAGCATCAGACTCAGATGTAGATGTGTCCTTGTTCAAGCAATGTGCGCGGAAAATTCCGGACAGAACGTCAACAGTTTTCAATTAGGACGAAACCAGTCTACTGAATGAATTTCCTTTTCTACATTATACAATGCTTAATTTATACTGACAAATATGTGTATAGAATGGAATTGGTCATTATATCAAGTTCGCAACCTTAATTTGACTAATTGTTATCACAACCCGCGCAGCCA
Organism: Eudiplozoon nipponicum; assembly: GCA_029291075.1. Taxonomy (NCBI): domain Eukaryota; kingdom Metazoa; phylum Platyhelminthes; class Monogenea; order Mazocraeidea; family Diplozoidae; genus Eudiplozoon; species Eudiplozoon nipponicum. The sequence goes on along the minus strand of JAQBSW010012328.1, from coordinate 15,403 downwards.
ATGTTCGTTTAGCTAAACAAAAATCATGTCAAATTTTTGAAAATAAGAATTTTAATTAAGGCAGATAATAAAAAGGGGATGGTCAGAAAAGAAAGTTATTAACATTGTGTAACTAGAGCATGATAAATATAGAGGGAAATTATAAAAGTCACTTGACGAGCGTTCAACCCCCTTAGAGCCCTAAATTAAATCAATAGGTTAGCACAGTAGAGATAATAAGTCTACTAATAACTAAAACTTAATCCAATAAACTTAGAACTTTGAATTAGCTAGCTTCGAATTCTGATTAGTGCAATCGTCGTTTCCTACCTTTAGTTAATGCTGAATTCCAAATTGCACCTAACCATTTTTGCACCGCTGTTTCATTTAAAATGTCAAGTCTGGATTTTATTACATTTTATTCCCTTATCAATTTTATCATATTGTTACGATTACTTTTCGCAAAACGTCTACCTTCATTCCAGTTTATTGCGTGAGTGCGTGTGTGTGTGTGTGTGGGCTCCATCGCAAAACGTGCATGATCAGATCTAGCTCTATATTCTCCTCTTCTTACCTTGATTTGGCTCATGGTTTCAGAGACATCCAAGAGATGACAGTTTTTCATGGAACATCATACGATTCTGATGCTTCAAATGGTTTATTTCTTTCCGTTGTGTAAGGAAGTCTAGTGCTCATGGTAAGGGACTGCCTAGAAACTGTCTTTACATTTTATTTTAAAGCTATTTATTTTACCTTCCAGCATAGTTTAGAGTGCGGTAGTACCATGATCCTAGGATCTGCCTTTGCTCTGTCAGATTTAACGCACTTCCAGTTAGAATTAAATTTTCTTTCGACATCCATCAATGTGCTCCTATTAGCTTCTGAAATTACATATTAGCCCCGAATATTTTATGCAGTCTGCCTTATTCCAACTTCTCTGGCAGGGCTCAAACCTAAGCGCGTCTGCTTTAAAGTTTGTGACTCTATACATTGAGCCACCTTGCCGCACGCTAAAAACAATGTTTAGTTGCATACAAACTAATAAATTTTGGTCAAATTTTTAATCAGGCGAAGCCTATATTGCATCACTTTAGACTTTATGTTCAAACTAACAATCTCACATCTGTCATTATAGAACCGACATGACACTACCTGGGGATGTAGTATGGAATTGAACTTTGATCATTAGCTCCGCGAGCGGTGATGAAAATTATTTAAATCAAATTTACGATCATGACATACTCACCAAACAAATTATATGTTTACATTTTTCAGCATCAACCAAGCGTTATATAATATAGACAATGCAATTCATCTTTCGTGTACTGTTCCGAATTTGCCACGGAGCAGACGTGTCATTTTAATCTATCAGTTCTATTTTTTGTTATTTTATTATATACTTCAGCAATACTTAACTTTCAAAACATTTTATTATTATAATCGTATTGAATCATCAGAACCGTAGCTCCTCCCTTATCCCATTTTAAAAATAAAACATTCGTTTTAAATTCATTTATGGGAGCTGAATTTCATGATTGGGCCTAAATTTACCCCTTTCGTTGGTTAAAAACATCGAAGCAGCGTCTATTTCAAATTTTATCCTATCCATATCTGAAATCATCTTTACCGTTTTAACAATCTTTGTAATAAGCTCATTAGTACTTGAGCTCTCATTTGGAACTGCTATGCTCAAACCGCGGTTAAACTATCCCAATTGATTCACCTTAAGATTTGGTGTTGATAGGTCTATCATAACATTAGCTATGATTAACCAAATAATGTATTTAGAATGTCAAAAATAGATAGATCTACATGTGTATTAATTATATTTAACTGAATATTTTTTCGTTATATATACATGAGCATATGAATATACGAAACATGCGTCTATCTAATGGAATGAAAACAGATGTTACTAAACAGGCCTCTCTTTAGTATAATTCGAGTGGTTTGAGTGAAATTTAACGCATGTATGTTCCAACTGTACAATATTTTTATTTTTATCACTTAAATTGGTATGAGATAATTAAGGTTGTTTTCGATTATTTGGGCTCCACACCCTATAAGGTAAGGGCAACTTCAAATACATCATTTCACATGATGATTTTAAAACAAATAACCTGACGCATGTAAATGGTAGATTAAAATTCATTTGCTCTAATTTAAATTAGTTGACTATACACACTAGTTATAGATAGATACAAATACGTAATGCGCACCTATCTATCAGAATGTCAGATAGCAATTATGAGACAAAATAGTCAGAAATCTAGATTAAATGATAAAAGTAAATATCTGATTTGATTTATAAGCATGTTTCTAAGACATGATAATTTGTGCACTGAGGAAGAATACCGACAAAAATATCCTAAATATTTATAATGAAAAAAACACCTTGAACAAATTTTGTGTTAGTCATTACACAAATCAGGCAATTTTGAAGTCATATTATCACAAAACACGATATATTTCATTTTTTACAAGACTATTAGTTCTAAAACTTTAACCTTTTTGCATCAAATTATTAAACAGGCTCAACTGCCGGTTTCAACTGCTAGGTAAACAACGAGCAATTATAAAAGAAAAGGTATCAAACGAAGTACGTTATCAGTTAAATACTGTTTGTTGCGAAGAGCTAATATATATGCAAGTATTTATTAGGTGTTGCAAACCTAGTAACAAATTAGTTCAGTTGTGACCAGAAGGTTAAACCAAAGACAGCATGAACGGAAAGTATAATCTCATGCACATTCGTTTCGTGCTTACTGACGACTCATCTGTAGGATATCCATCATGTTGGTACCATGTACCGACTCGGCAATCATAGTGTTAGTACCATGTACCTTTTCGGTCGAGACTTTATATGATGTTAACTTCACTACTGCAGTTTTACACATTCGTCTAAGAGATTGTACCATCCTATTAAGCCACATTCATCACCCAAATATATAGTAATTGAAGGGCGTAGTATCGGCCCCTACTGATGAGTCGCCAGCAAACAGAAAACGAATGTTTATGAGATTATACTTTCCGTTCGGGCTGTGTTTGGTTTATCCTTCTGATCACAACTGAACTAATTTTTTACTGGGTTCACAACACCTAATACATACTAAAGTTATCAATTTTCGTATTGCAGAGAAATGTGCCACAGTAGGAATAAACTTTTACAGGTTTATTATCCCAAACGATGAGTTTCTCATGCATGTGGGCCCAATGCTGCATCCCCAAACCAACAACGTATCTCCCAACAAATTCTATCTTATTAGTTTGATTTTATCCTGTACTAAACCAAACTGAAAATTTAATTCTAAACTGTATAATTCAATATAGAGATCTTTTTTCAATTTCTAGCATTAGCTCTACGTAAAATATGAAAAAAATTGCGAAACTGAATTAATGAAAATTATCTGATCTGCGTTTTGACTAACACAGCCTGAATTCCAGTTGTTTTTTTGGTGAAAATATATCGGCGGCTGTTGTCGGTCGCCTTCTTCAGTTCACCCATCATCACAAGTTTTACAAAACAAACTAATGAAGCAATAACATTACTTGCAAAAACTATTTCTTAAATTCTGTTAAATCCATGTTGCATTTTATGATCGCGTTAGCAGACCAAATTCTTTTGCACACCATACACTACATAATTTTATAATTGTCCTCGATAATATCGTTTTTCCCTTCGCCTTTCAAAAAATTTTCTGTTGATATATCGATATCCCCCTGATTAAGCGTCATTTACTCGTAAATTATTTACATTCGTCCGTACTATCGAGTTACCGTGCGCTCCAAATATGGAATAAGATATGTTACTACGAAATTGTGGTCTTCCATTTGCTGTTACTTCGTAAGAAACTATACACCGTGCTATCCAGTAAGATACTATTTGCAAAAATAACATCTTCAGCTAACTCCGACCGAAGTCGTAACACATTAAAATATACAAGTATGTATTAGGTTTTGCGAACCTAGTAACAAATTAGTTCAGTTGTGACCAGAAGGATAAACCAAAGGCAGCATGAACGGAAAGTATAATCTCATGCACATTCGTTTCGTGCTTACTGGCGACTCATCAGTAGGAGCCGGTATTACGCCCTTTAACCACTATATATTTGGTAGAAGAATGTGGAATAATAGGACGGTACAATCTCCTAGACGAATGTGTAAACCTGTAATAGTGAAGCTAACATAATCTGAAGTCAACGACAATACGACTTCAATGCAAACTCACACTATATAATATATATACCGAGTCTGTAAAGGATACTAACACTATGGCTATTGTGTTAGTAACTGATACCTTTTTTGAAATCGATGAGTACCGGATACTAACACTATGGTTTCCGAGTCGGTACATGATACCAACCTGATGGATATAAATTTATGCTAAAGTTCACCCAAATTGAGAATTACAACAATTTCCGAACACCTGTTACTCCAGTTAAACCATACACTCTGGCCTTCATCGATATCAGTTATCACATTTCGCGGTAAGCATGACATCATTCAATTCAATATATTACAGTTAAATACTGTTTGTTGCGAAGAGCTAATATATATGCAAGTATGTATTAGGTTTTCCGAACCTAGTAACAAATTAGTTCAGTTGTGACCAGAAGGATAAACCAAAGGCAGCATGAACGGAAAGTATAATCTCATGCACATTCGTTTCGTGCTTACTGGCGACTCATCAGTAGGAGCCGGTATTACGTCCTTTAACCACTATATATTTGGTAGAAGAATGTGGAATAATAGGACGGTACAATCTCCTAGACGAATGTGTAAACCTGTAATAGTGAAGCTAACATAATCTAAAGTCAACGACAATACGACTTCAATGCTAACTCATACTATATAATATATATACCGAGTCTGTAAAGGATACTAACATTATGGCTATTGTGTTAGTAACTCATACCTTTTTTTGAAATCGATGAGTACCGGATACTAAAACTATGGTTTCTGAGTCGGTACATGATACCAACCTGATGGATATAAATTTATGCTAAAGTTCACCCAAATTAAGAATTACAACAATTTCCGAACACCTGTAACTCCAGTTAAACCACACACTCTGGCCTTCATCGATATCAGTTATCACATTTCTTGGTAAGCATGACATCAATCAATTCAATATATTACAGTTAAATACTGTTTGTTGCGAAGAACTAATATATATGCAAGTATGTATTAGGTTTTGCGAACCTAGTAACAAATTAGTTCAGTTGTGACCAGAAGGATAAACCAAAGGCAGCATGAACGGAAAGTATAATCTCATGCACATTCGTTTCGTGCTTACTGGCGACTCATCAGTAGGAGCCGGTATTACACCCTTTAACCACTATACATTTGGTTGAAGAATGTGGAATAATAGGACGGTACAAACTTTACACATGCGGCAGGATGGCTCAGTGGTTAGACCACCAGATTCCGAAGCAGACCTGCCCAGGTTCGAGTCCTGTCCGCGGCAAATTCTGGCCAGTACATGATAAGTTCCCACTAAGGACGAAACCGGTCTACTGGATGAATTGCCTTTTCTATAATATACAATTCTTAGTTTATACTGACATATGTAAGTAATTAATGGGTCAGGATTTTATTTCAAGACCGCAACCTTGATTATAATAATTGTTATAACCACCCGCACTACCAATTTTCGTTTAATTGACTGTGTTAGTTGACAGTATCCATCTTCACACTACTGATCCTCGGTAGCTGGATAGCCCGACACATTTATTCTTATAATTTTAAGTAAAATAATTGGCTTTTAAATGGACGAAGTACAACCTTAGCTAGTATACTTTTCATTCCCACAATGTTCTCAATGCTGAAGTCCTGATCGGCTTAATGCATAATCTGAAAGTTAACTTGAGTGATTAGTTCATTTGACACGCATTAAAATATTCGGTATATAGTGCCTTAAGTTCAGAAAAAATTAAAAATTTTTGGCCATCTAAATAATGGAAAAATGAGGTACTGCCGCATATAAAGCTAGTACCTCTGAACTAAATGCCACATTTGGTCTCAATTTTCTTTTACTACCGTGGAAATTTAGCAATTGGACAAAATTCCTCCAGGTATCTTTGCTGCAAGTTTTCCCACATAGTGATGAAAAATGCATCAGTCACCAGCTCAACATAAGTTTGCTATCTCCAACATCACAATATTTTGCATGCTAGCAGCAAGATAAATCCCTAGATTTAAGGTAACCGATCCAGATATCTTCGTACATCTCGTCTCAAACAGGATATGCCGAGATAGTGTCTGTCTAACATTTTAGTTCATATAAGTACTCCACTGTCCTTTTCCTATGTAAAAGACCTTAATAGAAGATGCAAAGTAAGAATGGAGAATTTGTAAAACTTCCAGATAGCATAATTTGGCAAACTTTGCATATGCCATCTAAAACTTTTTGTGTGGTGACTGTTAGCAATGCAGACTCGACCAATTGTTCAACGAATTCAAATTTGTGTCATAACTCAGTACGTACTTCCGAAGGACCCCCCATTGGAGTACAATAATTTTAATAAGCTACCTTTTCGGATATACATATACGCCTGTGTTAAAAATTAGCATCCAAATCTGTCGCTAAATTTACCTAACTGATCGATGAAAACTCAAATTACAGGAATTGACATGTAAGTGCATATAATATTCATATTAATAGACCACCTACGCGGATAAGAAATCCATGCTTACGACATTTAAGAAAATATTCGTTAGCTAAAATGTCAGGGGTAATTTGCAGCCTAAATCAATCTTGATTATAAGATCTCGCTTACATTTATATTCATATGATTGAGGGGCCTCAAGTATTAAAACCGTCCACAGTTATGTCGAGCTTAAGCTTCGCATAATGTTAGCTACCGAGCAGATATCCAACTGAAACCTAACACCATGTTTATAGAAAGCACCGTGTGACTAACCGGTACTACCTCTGAACTCTGACTTGTCTTTCCGTACACCTTCTGAAGTGGGAGGTTTAGGTCATTTAAACCGATGACGACTTCTCAGGTCTAATGTTATCTGGCAGTCATTAACTGCGGTATTCCGTCGTAAAGTCCATCCCCTTCTCAACGTGGTACGACGGTGTCAACCATGTCTCGATGGCCGATCGTACATGGGCTAACGGGGATATGGCGGTGGTGTCACCAGGGCGTGGTGGATTTCCGACCGGCAATCGGATCTCCTATAAAATACCACATGAGCCCGACGACGGCACCATGACTCGGCGTGTGTTCCCCGCCACAAAAGGGTTCAACAGCCACAGGATTACATGGACTCCTGGACAGTACCCCGTACTTCCGAATGGCGAATGAGCTCTCAACAGCCACCGGCAACCATGCAACTTACTGCTGCCTGGCAGACTGTGCTTGGATGTGCAAAGGCTAGAGGTGCGTCCTCGATCAAAAAGCCGAGTGGTGAGGGGACACCACTTGTACCAAATTCCAAAGAAACTCCATGAAATGGGAGCCGGCTTATCCTCCAAAAGGAGTCAGCCGCAGTAAATAAAATAAATAATAATAACTGCGGTATTTCAATGTGAATAAGTGCATATGCCTCTTAAACTAGAATAACTAAAACACTTTCGGAAGAAATAGAGCACACAAAAACTTAATAGACACGCTTATATTTTGTTCAAAGCTGAGCACAAATCGTAAATGCTATTTTTCTAAGGTTTTGTGTCCTTCCAACAACACTCTCTCTCTCTCTTGAACACCTTTCTATATTATCGCTAGTCTAAGGCTAATACCCGCGAGCATGTCCAATATTCTTCAGCCAATCGCTGTTTAAAGGCTCTTTCTGGGTTATATTCAGATGAAATTATTATGTGCCACTGGGTTACTGTTGCAACTGAAGCCGTTTGAGGAGCGTATGCAAAGCCTTAGAAATGTTCACAACTTGAAATCCGAGATCTGATATGTTATTAGGAGGGCCAAGAGTACCAAAAAAGAAGGTCCATTAAACATGAAGTGCGATAGATAGACCTTAAAGCCGCATTTTTAGGTGTTATCCATCACATCAGTTGCCAGACGGCACTTGCCCTCTATATCCTGAATTATTATTTACACGACATCTGTCTGTTTGGATTTAAACAGCGAGTTAAGGTGACTGCTAATATTTTTCACGTCCTTTTCGGATTCTCTGCAACAATCTTTTGATGTGACCAACGTATTTCTTACGGAAATAAATCTGGTATAAAATTTAAAGTTCCGCACATATCAAGAGGCTGAAAATAGCGAAAGGAATCTCAAACTAATTTCTAACGTTTAAAAAGTGCATCTGATGTTGGTTTGGGTTATACAGGATAATTTGCATGCTCAAAATTGTTGGCCTCTCATTGCCCATTATGTAATCGTTCATCAGCCCACTGTGGCTCCAGTAAATTTCTTGGCATTGTTCTCAGTTTACAGTTTCAGCTAACTATTAGTAGGCATGTTAACATTATGTTCAGTTCCAGGGATTATTTTGGATAATAATATTTTTTCGGTCACAGTTAATAATTTTAAATCAAATATTATATTTTTATGCCTATCACCTTATAAGCCTTTCCTCAATTAGAACACATTTAAAATATTTTCACAATAACACAAATATCTTCTTATTGTTCTTTAACCCGTTGTTTAGCGACATAGCTTTATTAAGCCACATATAACAATTTCAGACTCCCCCGGATCCACGACGTTACAAATGTCGCCGTGAATTAAGACGGTTCTCTTATTGTAACACAGTATAATAAAAAATCGTTTATGATCAATCTTCAATACATGAAGCATATTATTTCGAATCGTCGGCAAAACCAAAGCCTCACAAGATCAATCAGGCACTATCACGCCTAAAACATCCAAATAAGCTTTTCAAAATACTGCCACACTAAACAAACATCCTTTTTAGGAACCTAAAACAAATAGAATAAACAATTAAAAAATAACATTTAAGATATCACGTCCAAATAGAGAAAAACACTTGCAAGAAACTGAACACGTGCCAAGGATTTTCTACATGCAGTAAGGAAATCTATTGTAACAGGAATGTAAGCATTTGCAAATTTCAATCTACGAATTTTAATTTTAAAAAGCATTGATTACGCAAGTGTTGATAAAAAACTTCGCATATCCGACAACCTCGTAACTTAAGCGAACATTGGTTGCGCGGGTGGTGATAACAATTATTGATATAAACACCTGACCCATTAATTACTTACATATTTCAGTATAAACTAAGAATTGTATAATGTAGAAAAGGCAATTCATCCAGTGGAACGGTTTCGTCCTTATTGGGAACTCACCATGTACTGGCGGCAATTTTTGGCCAGTACATGATGAGTTCCCAATAAGGACAACCTTGTAGCTTGCAGGATAACGACTAAATAACCCATCCTCTCCACAAAACATGCCACAATGCAACGACTTTAAATATCTTATACTCAATTTTTTTCCGTATATAAGATAGATATTTACTTTACTTTACTTTACTGCGGCTGACTCCTTTTGGAGAATAAGCCGGCTCCATTGATATATTTCATGGAGTTTCTTGGAAATTTGGTACAAGTGGTGTCCCCTCACCACTCGGCTTTTTGATCGAGGACGCACCTCTAGCCTTTGCACATCCAAGCGCAGTCTGCAAGGCAGCAGTAAGTTGCATGGTTGCCGGTGGCTGTTGAGAGCTCATTCGCCATTCGGAAGTATGGGGTACTGTCCAGGAGTCCATGTAATCCTGTGGCTGTTGAACTCTTTTGTTGCGGGGAACACACGCCGAGTCATGGTGCCGTCGTCGGGCTCATGTGGTATTTTATAGGAGATCTGATTGCCGTCGGAAATCCACCACGCCCTGGTGACACCACCGCCATAGCCCCGTTAGCCCATGTACGATCGGCCATCGAGACATGGTTGACACCGTCGTACCAGCCAATCATATATCTTCGTAAACACGTGTATTCCATCAGAAAACGCACAAAAAATATTGCATTATATTTTCAACAAAATATTAAAATCTGCACTTATCCCAGTTGTGATATACGAAATACACTTCGAGTTCACTGATCTGTTAATTTAATTTCAAGACCTCCATTTAACAAGAATTTACAAAAAATCGATCATGTACAACGAGAGTAATCATGCTGTTAGACGAAATACACAACATACTATCCTAATAATAACGATGCTCTTATAATATTTTTAGACATCACTGAGACTTTTGATAAGATATACATACACGCAATTTTAGACTACGTGCTCACCTAAACCTTGGCCCAAGCGCACATGAATTCATTATGATATACGTCTCCCACAGACAAGCAATCATTACGCTAGACGGGACGCCATTTATTTCTTTTTCTTTATTATACTCGAGTTCAACAGAGTTCAAATAAGGTCAATTTTTCTTTATCATCGTATTCATATTAATAAATAACGCAATGAAACATGGTAAGATTACCCAATACAGGGATGAAACATCAATGGGTTAGCATGCGTGTATTAGGTGTTGCGACCCCCGCAACAAATTAGTTCAGTTGTGACCAGAATGATAAACCAAAGACAGCATGATCGGAAAGTATAACCTCATGCACATTCGTTTCGTGCTTATTGGGGACTCATCTGTAGGAGCCGGTTTTACGCCCTTTAACCACTATATGTTTGGTCAAAGAATGTGGAATAATAGGACGGTACTATTTAATTAAATTCCACATTCCTCACCCAAATATATAGTGGTTTAAGTGCGTAATACCGGCTCCTCGCCAATAAACACAGAGAGCAAATACCTTCTTTTCCGTTCATGCTGCTGCTTCAATTTATCCTCTAGTCACAACTATTAAATTACAACACCTAATACATACTGCATATATTAGTTCTCCGCAACAAACAGTATTTAACTGTTATATATTGAATTGACTGATGTCATGCTTACCGCGAAATGTGATAAATGATATCGATCAAGGCCAGGGTGTATGGATTTACTGGAGTAATAGGTGTTCAGAAATTGTTGTAATTCTCAATTTCGGTGAACTATAGCATAAAATGATATCCATCATGTTCGTACCATGTTCCGACCTGGAAACCATATAATTAGTAACATGTATCTTTTCGGTACAATAATTTTGGTATCGGTTACTAACACAATAGCCATAGTGTTAGTATCTTTTACAGACTCGGTATATATATTATATAGTGTGAGTTAGCGTTGAAGTCGCATTATCGTAGACTATATGATGTTAGCTTCACTATTGCAGGTTTACACATTCGTCTAGGAGATTGTACCGCCCTATTATGCCACATTCTTCTATCAAATATATAGTGGTTAAAGGGCGTAATACCGGCTCCTACTGATGAGTCGCCAGTAAGCACGAAACGAATGTGCATGAGATTAAACTTTCCGTTCATGCTGCCTTTGGTTTATCCTTCTGGTCACAACTGAACTAATTTGTTACTAGGTTCGCAACAACTAATACATACTTGCATATATATTATTTCTCCGCAACAAACAGTATTTAACTGTTATATATTGAATTGAATGATGTCATGCTTACCGCGAAATGTGATAACTGATATCGATGAGGGCCAGAGTGTATGGTTTAACTGGAGTAACAGGTGTTCGGAAATTGTTGTAATTCTTAATTTGGGTGAACTTTAGAATAAATTTATATCCATCAGGTTGGTATCATGTACCGACTCGGAAACCATAGTGTTAGTATCCGGTACTGATCGATTTCAAAAAAGGTATCAGTTACTAACACAATGGCCATAGTGTTAGTATCCTTTACAGACTCGGTATATATATTATATAGTGTGAGTTAGCATTGAAGTCGCATTGTCGTTGACTTTGGATGATGTTAGCTTCACTATTACAGGTTTACACATTCGTCTAGGAGATTGTACCGTCCTATTATTCCACATTCTTCTACCAAATATATAGTGGTTAAAGGGCGTAATACCGGCTCCTACTGATGAGTCGCCAGTAAGCACGAAACGAATGTGCATGAGATTATACTTTCCGTTCATGCTGCCTTTGGTTTATCCTTCTGGTCATAACTGAACTAATTTGTTACTAGGTTCGCAAAACCTAATACATGCTTGCATATATATGTTAGTTCTCCACAACAAACAGTATTTAAATGTTATATATTAATGGGTTATCCAGTCACCCCAATTTTTAGAGCACAATTGTTGTAAAATATTCGAATAAATCTCCATAACATCCATGATATACTCAAAATTCTATTATTTCAGATCAGGACATCTAAACCGGCCTTCTTTAAATTCGGCAAAAATGTTATTCATAAATGACATACTATACGAAGGAGTAATAATTTCTGTAAATGCTATAAAACATCTACAACTAACTCATACAAGTGAACTATGATCCAAAGAGTATTTTACTTCTATCATATTCAAAACAAAGCGTCTAACGTATTTAAATAGTAAAGTAATAATCAGCCTGTCGAGTTTTACATTCTTGGATGCACATAGCAGATATGGGCCCAAACATTTATGAGACACTTACCTATCTTGTGAAACGTGAGTCAGGAGAATAAATGATATGGCTAAATTAAATATCACACTTGCTTCATTAGCTTGTTTCTAAGTCTTGTGATGGAAAGATGACTGATGAATGATGCCGAAAGTGGCACTTGATGTATACCCAACGAACAAAACAACTGGAACTCAGCATGTGTTAGTAACAAATCAGATCAGCTAATATAATAGAATAAACACAATATTACGCAGCTCATCAATTACCCGCACTCTATTCCTTCGACGTATTGATGGTCATATTAAACAAATGATCAACAAGAAGAACTATTCATCGGAAAGCGTGTAGTGGAACGGCTCCCAACTCACGTCAGAAATTCGCAATTATTAAAAACCAACTGTTTCATTGGTCCACAAATGCAGTCGCCAACCTCTCGGGCTAGGATGACTCCAACTTTTCTGCCGACTATATGAGCTGTCTTTTAAATTCCTATCCATATCCTCTTCATTTACTGGGATGTTCGATGACAAGGACACCGGAAGTACGCATTGGTTCCATGCCGGCAGATTAAGCAGTCAAAAACATTAAATCCAAAGACCAATTCGACCAATATGTTGTATCTGTCAGCATGATTGCTCTCCTAGGTTGGGACCATTTCAATGTGAATGTTGAAGTAAACAGCAGATGTCCCAAAACTAATTCTCTACTTTATCCCAAAAATGGCATTTCGTCGATCTCCATATTTAAAGATTTGCATCAAATGTTTATCGGCCCTGCCTTCACTAAAGTTTGCATAGGATCATATGTAATGAAAATTATACCTTCATCAATTCACGCACATTCTCTGTCTTATTGACGAACAATATGGCTGCCTGAATTGACGATCTTCTTCCGCAAATTTAGATAGTGTATTTAATAACCACTGTTATTCTTCAACCTATAATTTCTTCTTTCTGAATATCTCCAAAGCTTTCAATTCAGTAGCTTTCTCGGCCATTGAGTATGCCTCATCGGGTAATGAAATAAGCTCTAGTGTTATTAAGCTTATCAGTTTCCACCGCCGAAACCGATTCATGACTGCAAGAGTCGGTAGTGATCATTGGTAATCGCGGCAGGTTCTGCCATGTAGTAGAGACTATCAATTTGTCCTCTACATCTGTGCCATGCGCTGCACAGAAGTTCTTGTTTCCTCCTAATACTATGACTAGTACACTAGTTCCTTGATAAGACGATTCGCCTAGTTTGCGCTGCGTTAAAACAAAACAGCTCGGTGGTTAATCGAGCACAAGAGGTGTGTCCTGCTACACCTTCTCCGAAATTTACCCATGCCATATCGGATTGTTAAATTGTTTCCACAGTGTTGCTTACTTTTAGCGGTGACACTAATCCTTTACCAGTGTAGCTCCGTCAGTCCACCAGTTCATGTTCTACAAAACCTGCTTTGTCCAGTTTTCAAAACCACCTACTTCATAAATCGCTCTACAGTACCTGGATTAGGTTTGGGTAGATAACGAGCATCTGCTTCTCATCAACAAGAGAACAACCACCCTCGTCAGTCGACGTTTACGTTGTTACAACCTTTTTAAGGCCTCCATTCGCTTTATTTGCTAGGTCTAATCATATCCAATCAGAGATCTTTACAGCAATTCTAAATAACTTTAAGTCCCTCACTGTGGGCAATTTTTTCCTCGAATGAGCTACACAGAAGTCAATTAATTGAAACTTGGCTATTCTCTACTGTACACAGCGATAATCATTTCCTCATCAATGGGTATTTCGTATTCTAAACTAATGAACAGTTATTATACTCAAGGTTGCGGTCTTGATATAAACACCTGACCCATTAATTACTTACATATGCCAGTATAAACTAAAAATTTTATGGTGTAGAAAAGGTAATTCAATCGTTATTCCTCCTATTCCTAAGGATACCACTGCATTCTCCTCTTTCTAAACATTTCTAAAACCTTTGAACCTATCCCTTTCTCAAAAATTAAATCCACTTTGTTAAAAAATAGTATTTGCGCTAGTTTCTTTAAGCATAATAGTGTATCTCTCAAGAACCAATCTACTATTGTATAAGTTGGCGGCGGTCTCCCATGATTCGTTTTTTCTCATTCTGCAGTAATGCACGGCTCAGTACCTGACCCCATATCTATCAATCCATAACTTGCATAGATTAATGTTTTCAATAAACAATTCAAACTGTTCAAATATGCCGATAATATTGACGTAATATGCAGTACTTTAGTCACCTCCAGCTCCCACCCATCTCCAAATACTCAGCAGCAGGCTCACTGTAGCGAGTAATTATGTATTAGGTTTTGCGAACTTAGTAACAAATTAGTTCAGTTGTGACCAGAATGATAAATCAAAGACAGCATGAACGTTTCGTGCTTACTGGCGACTCATCAGTAGGAGTCGGTATTACGCCCTTTAACCACTATTCATTTGTGTGAAGAATGTGGGTTAATGGGACGGTACAATCTCCTAGACGAATGTGTAAACCTGCAATAGTGAAGTTAACATCATACAGTCTACGACAATTCGAATTCAACGCTAACTCACTCTATATAATATATATACCGAGTCTGTAAAGGATACCAACACTATGGCTATTGTGTTAGTAACCGATACCAACATTATTGTACCGAAAAGGTACATGGTACTAATATGATGGATATCAATATATGCTATAGTTCACCGAAATTGAGAATTACAACTATTTCTGAACATCTGTTACTCCAGTAAATCCATACACTCTGGCCTTGAGCGATATCAGTTATCACATTTCGTGGTAAGCATAACATCATTGAATTCAATATATAACAATTAAATACTTTTAGTTGCGAAGAGCTAATATATATGCAAGTATGTATTAGGTATTGCGAACCTAGTAACAAATTAGTTCAGTTGTGACCAGAAGGATAAACCAAAGACATCATGAATGGAAAGT
>JAQBSW010012327.1:0-17097 GCA_029291075.1 Eudiplozoon nipponicum | reverse complement strand
TGTTGAGGCCCCTAACCTATTCGTGTCTGTAAGCCTCATAGATGCCAGATCGCTGGAAGTCATAAAATTCTCAGTAGAGTCTGATATGCTTATATTATTGCTTGCGTCATTTAAGTTCAAGTCCGCTATGTCCTGCACTAACCTATTTGTGTCCACAAATTTAATATCGGTATCCATGAATATACGAGATAACAATTAAATCGACACTTACAGTTAGGCAATCGGAAAGTGAAAGTCGGAAGCTGTTCCGCACCGTAATTTATCTAGAGAGATGTAAATTTGAACCAAAGAATCAATCAAATATACCTGTTCCTAGGCTCCTGTTCCTTTCTGTTTTATATTAGAACAAAAAGGCAATTGATGGAGCAATATATTTGGAAATGAAATAATCGTTTAACCAAGGAAATATGTGAAAATGCAGCAGACCAAAATTTACAATACCAGTCAAGGAGCGAGATACTCGAAAACTGAAAATAGCGCACAAATTTAAAATCAAGTATTTAAACAAAGAATGTTCTGGAAAATAAAAAGAAAAAAATCTTTTTAAATAAAATTCGTTACAATCAGCCATGATGGTTTAAATTTATCAGTCAATGTTATTTTACATTGTTGAGGCCCCTAACCTATTCGAGTCTGAAAGCCCCATAGATGCCAGATCGCTTGAAGTCCTAAAATTCACAGTAGAGTCTGATAGGCTTATATTACTATTTGTGTCTCCTAAGTTCAAGTCCGCAATGTCCTGCACTAACCTACTTGTGTCCTCAAATTTAATATCGGTCTCCATATCTATATGGTATAACAATTAAATCGACACTTAATGTTAGGCAATCGGAATGCGAAAGTTGGAAAGCGGTATCTCCCAAACAAATAATCTGGAAAGAGATATACGTGAACAACAGAAGAAATCAAATATACCTGTTCCAAGGCGTCACCTTCAATATTATGTTATATCAGAACAAAGGCAATTGATGGAGTAATATATTTGATGATGATGTAATCGTTTACTAGAGAAAATGTTAAAATGCAGCAGACCAAAATAACAATACCAGTCAAGGAGCGAGATACTCGAAAAACTGAAAATGGCGCACAATTCAAAATCAAGTATTTAAACAAAGAATGTTCTGGAAAATAAAAAGAAAAAATTCTTTTTAAATAAAATTCGTTACAATCAGCCATGGTGGTTTAAATTTATCAGTCAATGTTATTTTACATAAGGCGGAGGATTTAACTTCCTCCACAACAGGTGTTGAGGCCCCTAACCTATTCGAGTCTGAAAGCCCCATAGATGCCAGATCGCTTGAAGTCCTAAAATTCACAGTAGAGTCTGATAGGCTTATATTACTATTTGTGTCTCCTAAGTTCAAGTCCGCAATGTCCTGCACTAACCTACTTGTGTCCTCAAATTTAATATCGGTCTCCATACTATATGGTATAACAATTAAATCGACACTTAATGTTAGGCAATCGGAATGCGAAAGTTGGACAGCGGTATCTCCACACAATAATCTGGAAAGAATATACGTGAACAACAGAAGAAGTCAAATATACCTGTTCCAAGGCGTCACCTTCAATATTATGTTATATCAGAACAAAGGCAATTGATGGAGAAATATATTTGATGATGATGTAATCGTTTACTAGAGAAAATGTTAAAATGCAGCAGACCAAAATTACAATACCAGTCAAGGAGCGAGATACTCGAAAAACTGAAAATGGCGCACAATTCAAAATCAAGTATTTAAACAAAGAATGTTCTGGAAAATAAAAAGAAAAAATTCTTTTTAAATAAAATTCGTTACAATCAGCCATAGTGGTTTAAATTTATCAGTCAATGTTATTTTACATAAAGCGGAGGATTTAACTTCCTCCACATACACCACCTTCTCAAAAAAAGACGGCTAGTAATAGACGTAATCATAGTTCTTCGGCTGACGAGGCACTCTTCCAGAACGAGTTGTGCACACTGGTGCCTCTGTCGTCGTCGTTGCACCTTGTTCATTTGTCACTGGTACTGCTAGTTCGTCTGACGTTGATGGAAAGCTATGATCTTGTAGCTCGTTAGAAAAGGATTTCGATAGCGTCAACAACACGTTTTGTGAAAGTTGCTGGTTTGACTTTTCTGCCTTCGTAATTGGATTTTGCACATCAGACTCGTCCATGGAACGATGGCTCTTCAACTCATCTAGTTCTTCAGTCATATCTTCAATCCAGGTAATCTAGGGAATGCAACGATCTAAAGTAACACAACCTCATCCTTTATTCTAACGACATTTTGTCAGCATCCTCTTGACTGTATGGTCCTTGTACAATGGTGTTAGTCTGTTCTTCCTATTTCATTAGTTAATACAATGCGAAGCCGATTTAACAAGGACACAGCATTTGGGATTTACTTTTCTTGTCTTTGTCAGAGATAAACGACACATCTTATACCTGTGCTCCCTTGAACCAATCTACATAGCTAGAAGCCCAATCAAGACTACTTGGAGTTTCTATTAGAAGATCTCCAGGCAACCTTAATGGTTCTCCATATACACAATTCTGCTATTGAATTTCCTGCTTGTGCCCAATATATGTTGTGCATTGCAAGTAATACTATAGTAAGATCGTGTATCCAGCTTGTTCCGCTAGTACACCTCAACGCAGCCTTTAGTTCACGATGCAGCCTTCTAACATCCCATTCGCACGTGGATTGTATGCGCTAGTATGCAATACATTTATTCCCATAATAGTGAGAATTCTTATGAAAAGCTCTGACATTGACTGCCGCGATCATTAGTGACTCTTACCGGAACACCATAACGCGGTATCCATTATGTAGGAACGCGAACAAGACTTATTGTGCTGTCATATCCTTCAAAATAGCTACTTCAATTTGACGACTAAAACGATCAACCATTGTTACCAAAAACTTTTGACCGTTGACTTCAGGCATCTCGACAACTTATATGTGTACATGTTTGAACCGTCCAGCTGGTATCCCAATATTCTGTATCTCGGTTCACGTATGTCTCCACATCTTACAAGCTTGATATTTGGCACAGACTGTTACCCTTACTCGTATGTCTGTTATTAATCGAATGGTGGCTTTTATGGATGGATGTCCCAAATTGTGTAAATGTTGAACTATTTTGGCACGTAACTCCAATGGCACATATGATCGTGGTTGATCTCTGGATGTTTCGCATAACAACCACT
The DNA here is from genome assembly GCA_029291075.1 of Eudiplozoon nipponicum. NCBI lineage: Eukaryota > Metazoa > Platyhelminthes > Monogenea > Mazocraeidea > Diplozoidae > Eudiplozoon > Eudiplozoon nipponicum. The sequence goes on along the minus strand of JAQBSW010012327.1, from coordinate 13,902 downwards.
TGCCACTCAGGAGCTTGCGAACATAGCGGGTCTCTAATCTAAGCTTACGTAAAGAGATCCGGTTCTTGCCTGTCCTCGATTTGAATGAAAAAAATTGTTAGGAGAATCTGTTAGATTCTTCAATGAACCTTGACGTACCATTTCGACGTCTGCTTCATTCTGTCTGCTAAATGCATTTGCTACCACATAATCTTTACCAGCAATATGGGATACAGTGAAGTCGAATTCTGCTAACCGGGTAATCTGGGAATTCACCCTGCAAGAGTAAATAAGCCTCGCGGTTTTATTATGTATGCTTATCAACGGCTTTTGATCCGTCAATAATTTGAACTGTTGACCGTCTAAATAATGCTAAAAATATAGCACTGCCGCATACACAGAAAGAAGCTCTTTACCAAAAGTAGCATACCGTTTATCTTGATCAGGAAGCTTTTGGCTATAAAATCCAATTGGTCTTACAATATCCTTGTCTCTGTCCATATTGAAATATCCGAGGCATCAGTGATTAGCTCAAATGGCTTCTCCCAATCTACAAGTGCTAATGGCTATTTCACTTAGCATTTTCTTGGCCCTATGCATTTTTTCTCGGTCTTCCTGACTCAAGGTGATAGGCCAAGAATTCTTAATCGCGCTCTATTCCAGTGTGAGGGGGTTTGTTAGCTATTCTAAAATTCTGGCTAGATCTGGAATGAATCGTCGATAATAGCTGATCATATCCAAGAACCTTCGTAAATGGTGCACGGTTCGAGGCTGCGTTAGGTCTTTGATGGCTAGGATTTTATCTTCCAAATGTTTAATTTCGTCTTTGGAAAGTATATGTCCAAGATATTTAACTGATCAGCATCCAATTTGCTCTTATTGTGTTTGATTACTAATCCATATAGTTTCAGCTTGGTCAAAATCGTTTCCAAATGCTTACGATATTCAACACGCGATCGACTGAAAATAATTGTCGTCTATGTATGTTATTCTCTTTTTCGAAAATCTAAAAAATTTATAACCAATCGCCAAAGGGGCTTAGAGAAACGCCTCCATCTAAGATGTCTTTTAAATTTTTATCTACTGAACTAGAAAAAATCTACAATCCTGCTGATATTTTTTATTTTGATTATGATAATACTTTCTCATGTTTGAATAAAAAACAAGGATAATTGTTATCGGAAACAGAATTTCTTGAGATTTTTATTTCCAAGTTTTGTATTATTAAAATTGAAATGCTATGCATTATATCATCATGTTATTCAACAATTCATACAATCAATTGCTAGTCATGAATCTAATTTTTTGCATAATGTTACACTCGAATTATACCTTAATTTTTCCTATTTTGATGATGAATCTATTATTCCTTACAGCCGAACTTCTGCTACTGATATATTGTACAGTACAATTAGTGAGATTTACATATCTACATGAGATTAATTGCACATTTTTACGTGATGTGATAACTCTTTTTTATATTGTAAATTTTTCAATTTTATTATTTGATGGAACATGTGTGGTTTGAGTCCAAATAAAGATATTCTATTCTATTCTATTCTATGTACACCCTCACAAATATACAATTTTGAAGGACTTCTTCAGTCAAACGTTGGAATGTCTGACTGGCATTCTTCAACCCAAAAGGCAATCGAAGAAATTCATGCGACCTCCCGCCCTGGAAATCTGACTGTGTTAAGTGGTATGGAACATTCCTCTATTGGTATATGATAATATACTTTCTGGAGAACTGAAGTTGAATACAGATCATATCCCATTATGTCATGGAACTTACTTTACTTTACTTTACTGCGGCTGACTCCTTTTGGAGGATAAGCCGGCTCCACATTTCATGCAGTTTCTTGGGAATTTGGTACAAGTGGTCATGGAACAGAGTACTCTGGTTAGGGAGAGGATAAGAATCATCCTTAGTCACTGAGTTTAATAGACGATAATTCCCATAAACACTCCATTGTCCTGGTTCAGGTTTTGGAACTACCACTATTGGGGTAGCAAAATTGGAATTATACCATATACAAATTCCCTTTTTGCGCATATGGTGAAGTTAAGACACAGAAACTTGTTGCTTGTGTTGTACCAACGGTTGGGCCTTTGGTGAGCAAGGCAATGGAGCCACCATTTCTATTTAGTGTTCTACATCTGTCTGCAATGCATTTCTCTTGGCATTAAAAGGTTGAAACACGGCAAGGTGTTTCTCGGTGATATCGGCAAAATCACGTGCGACTATAGGACGGGGTAACAGGACTGTTCTAACCGCTGAAGTGTTAGACTCAGTTTGTGTCAACACACTCACGACTTTTACAATGGTCATAGTTTTGGGATCTAGTTTCAGTTTGAAATAAGTCAAGAAATCCATCCCAATGATATGGCTCGTGACATCGGCTATCAGAAAATTCTACTTGAAGGAAGATTTATGACCCAAAGCTACCATCACCCTCAAAACTCGTACCGGACAACCATTGGCGGCCCGTAGTTGATAATCAAATGTGGGACAATCTGCTTCCACCACATCTGACCTAATAATGCTTACTTCTGTACAAGTGTCAATGAGAAACTCCAGACCAGTCAATTCATCTCTAATAATGAATTTATTGCTGGATATTCCGGCAACGTTTTCAAGATCTCTGTCTAAGCAGAATCTAACCCTCTTGCCGTCTCCGTTGTTGCTCTTCCCTCTTGTCGCATTTTCCGATTTTGACTTCATTGTGCCTTTTATAGGCACATCAGGGAGCCTTTGCAAAAGAACCCCCTATGTCTCCTACTAGCGGGGGTTTTATACTTTTCCCGGTAAGGATTTTCTCTCTACCGGTTTTGTGCTTCCTTTCCATCTGGGTCCACCTAAATGCGGGTATATACAATTTTCACCTTGGCACTTGGCACTGCGTCCGTATTCGCAATGTGCCTTACACCATCCGCGTGGCCCTTCGAAGCGTTGACGCGAGTGGCTCCTTCGACGTCTAGTGTACCTATCCTGACTCTGAAGTTGTGCAATATCTCTAGGTAAGCTAGCAACTTCTCTACATAAGAAACGCAAGGTTTCTTGTATAGTCAGGTTGTTTTCGATATCTGCCCTGACTGGCTGCATCGTTACAGACTGCTATTACAGCATGTACTTGTGGTTCCTGCTGTTTATACACGCCGTCTAACCCTCTGAGTTTTGTTGGCCAATCAATGCTCATTGTGTCAAATACTTCCAATGTTTTTCTAAGCCTAATTGGTAGCTCAGCTGTGAAAATGGAGTTGACTACATCTCTAGATATATTCAACCTGGAAGCTTTTGTGCAAAGGCGTTCATAAAATTCGGACGGTAGTTGACGCCCCATTTTTTCTAAGCGTAATAATTTGCACATTTGCGCTGATCTTCCAGGCTGATATCTCTGTTGAATTTCAGCCATTAATAATTCAAATGCATTGTACGGCTTTTCTTCCACAGTTCTGTCTCTGAAATTTTCCAAAGCATTTCGGAAATTTTCAGGCAACGCCATCCATGCTGCAACAAATTTCTCCATTGGGTTTACGATATTATAATCACTAAATATCATTTGGGCATCTCCTACCCAACTTGAAAGTTTTTCTGATTTGTACTGTGGTAGACTTAAAATTCTTGGACTGGCGCGGTCGCCAAATTTTGTTGAGGTCCCTAATCTATTCTAGTCTGAAAGCCCCATAGATGCCAGATCGCTTGAAGTCCTAAAATTCACAGTAGAGTCTGATAAGCTAATATTACTATTTGTGTCTCCTAAGTTCAAGTCCGCAATGTCCTGCACTAACCTACTTGTGTCCTCAAATTTAAGATCTGTCTCCATATGTATGGTATAACAATTAAATTGACACTTAATGTTAGGCAATCGGAATGCGAAAGAAATATACGTGAACAACAGAAGAAGTCAAATATACCTGTTCCAAGGCGTCACCTTCAATATTATGTTATATCAGAACAAAGGCAATTGATGGAGAAATATATTTGATGATGATGTAATCGTTTACTAGAGAAAATGTTAAAATGCAGCAGACCAAAATTACAATACCAGTCAAGGAGCGAGATACTCGAAAAACTGAAAATAGCGCACAATTCAAAATCAAGTATTTAAACAAAGAATGTTCTGAAAAATAAAAAGAAAAAATTCTTTTTAAATAAAATTCGTTACAATCAGCCATAGTGGTTTAAAATTATCAGTCAATGTTATTTTACATAAAGCGGAGGATTTAACTTCCTCCACAAATGAACGAGCCAGTGTAGTTGCCATTTTATCACTATCAAATGAGATTCCATGTGAAGCCAGATCAGAATTTGCATAATTACTAGACTTTTCACCAAATTAAAGCACCTGAATTCGTCTATACTTTCGTTTCGTTCGGGTTGACTCCCGCTTCTATGCTCTGCCACTAGAAGCTCATATGAATTATATGGTTCATTGTCCATGATGTATCTTCTAAATCTTGACGACCAGATCGTGACAAACATTTCTCTTGGTTTGGTAATCATTCGTATTTTGAAATCACTTTTGCGTCATCAACCCAATATGTGTAGTTGTCTGGTCCGTACGGAATAAGACATATGTTGTTATCAATATTGTTGCAACTGCTGTGATCTTCATCTTTTCTAGACATTTGTACATATTGAATCCTTGCGTGGTCATCATCTTTTGTAGATTCCCTTTGGTCATATCTATAGGAGGGCCCGTAGTATTTCAGATCCGTATTTTTTATTTTTAGCATGATCACCAAATTTTAAACAACTAAATTCCTTATTCATTTCTGAAGATTAAATTAAGCTAACTTTCATATGTCCTTCAGTCAATTGCTCTGCATCATCAAATTTAATGCTGCTATCCATTTTGGTTAAAATAATATATATTTCAAACTATTTATTAAAGTAGAGTGTGAATGCTCTCCGTCTTACTGGTTGCCGTATTGTACCTTTTCAAAAATGAATACACTAAAAACAAAGAAACAAAAAATTTTTCTGTCACGAATTTGTGGTCTTAATCGATTTAACAGATGAAAAATTCATTTGTGGGCAATTAAATATTTTTCATCAAAGCTTTTAGTTCAATAACAGATTACGGGAAATAGGTATGGCTGTGCTAGTACAAAGCAAGAGCGATCCAACTCGACTTGAGACTACTCAAAATGTTATTTTAAAGAGCAACAAAGAAAGACCCTAATTTTAGACAATTCAAACAGATAATATTACAAAAACTATTACAGATTAAAAAAAAATTTTTGTTTAAGAAATCGGCGGTAACTTCAAATGTCCAAAAATACAAATTAATTTATTTTTTTGGGTAATCGACTTCTACAACAGTGCGTAGAAAGTGTTCATCAATGATGATAACTGCGATACTGTTAAAATATGTAAAGGAAAAGTGCTTTCAGCAATTTTATAGCAGTGTCTTATTAGATTTATAAAGTTCGTAATGAATATATAGAAATATCTGCCAGAATGAATTCATGATCAGAATCCGAAGACAGAAGTGCTCTCAACTGTTCTGATCATGACGGATGCCGTACTTTTTACATCGAAATGCTATTTGCCATAGTACATAAAATTTAGCAAATTTTAGACGATTATAGATCTCACCAATATAAAATATGAAGGGCAGCAAATGCACTTTAATTTAATTAAGTCCCAAGTTAAAGTTTTCTGTTTTGTAGCGGAGTAAAGTTACTAATTTGAAGAATTTTACAATGACATGGGTAGGATTTAGAGATAAATCGTGTAACTTACAGGGCATAAGCTAACGATTAATGACAAAAACTTAATAAAACAGAAATAATTTGTCAAATAAATAAATATGCTTAAGTAAATTCAATTCATCACGTCGAAATTATAATGCAGAATTCATTCTGAAGCAATGTTAAGCCAATGTTAATTACTTTTAAGTCAAAATATTATAGCGCAATGTTTCAAATAAGAAAAGTTATAAGTATTTGGTAAGAAAATATAGATTATTAAATGAGTCAAAGATTGAAGACCAGGTCATTTTAATATGTGCATAAGAATACCTCTTATGAATAGTGTTTTTGAAATGCTCTATAAATGTTGACAAAATAAACATGTCAGTTACACAACCTACGCAAACTATTACAAAATTAAAACTTGATATAAGAGTTTTAATTAAGAAAAAAATTAATATGCTTATGTAAAATCTATTTATCACGATAAAAAAAATTCACAATTCACTCTGAAGCAATTTCAAGTCAAATTTAATTAATTGAAGCCAAAATATTATAGCACAATATTCTATGTAAGAAAAATAATTGTAATTTGGTATGAGAATGTACATTTTCATTCAAAATCATTTCCGGAAAAGCAGTGTAAGGAAGGCTTCAGTATTTTGGGGCCACTGAGAACCCATCAATCAATTAGAAAATCATGCTGTGCACCTGGAAATGTGAATGAATCAAAAAATTATCAACATACTATGGCTATCAATTGTACCGCAACCGCCAAAAGCTTTTGTTGTTGGACCAGTGTCTTATTGATTTTAGAGCAGATAAAAAATTAAGTGAAACTTCAGAAAGTTATCTGTGGCTGGAGTAAAAAAGATTAGGATAAGCATTTTTTATGAAGTATCTGGATACAGATTAGTTTAGCTTGAAGTTAAATTACAAATATTAATATCGAGGAGAAAAAAGACTATCAGTTGAAATCATTATTAGGGTCAGCTAAATTAGTGAAATAGCTGCTCACGACAACCATAAAAACAAAACAGTGAGTTTAGGAATTTTGCTTTCTTTTTATTAAAATTTAACAATATGATTGAAATAGAAGAAATTTTATAAGAAGAATTAAGGCGGTAGAAAAACCTTTGGTGATGCGAAACATTCGCTAGTACACCACGCAAATTAGAATCAAACAGATTAGATATCTAGAGCTGATATCACATTTTTGGACAAGCATTGTAGAAATGACTTCAGAGTGACGGGACCAGTTGGAAGCCATCAATTAATTTATTAAAACGGTGCAGGTATTTGGCCTTTGTAAATTTATAATTTTATAGGAATTTTATCTACTTGGGCTGTGCGTTGAATTTTTCAGAGCCTTGGCAAAATATAGACTAAAGTGAAGATGTTAGGAGAATCGTGGGATAGAGTTGCATACTTATTTTTGCATGTGATGTATAAGTGGCGTATTGGAAAGAGATAATATAACGAAAATCAAGCTAAGATCTTATGAACAACATAGATTACCTTCGTGTAGCAACTTAAAACAAGGGTAGGTGATTAACAAGACTGAGGCGGTCTCAAATGTTCTTTTAATGATGGACAAAAACTTTAAAAATCGAGATGCTATTTGCACAAGTGCATCAGAGAAAGCAAAAGCCAGAGGATTTTAGAACTCACAAATATAAAATATGAAGAGAAGCAAATAATCTTTAGTTAAGTTTTTTCTCAGGATAGGGTTTTGTGTCTTGTAGCAGTGTAAACTTACTAATTTAAAGAGTTTTACTGTGACGTGGGTAAGATGTAGAGATAGATCATGTGACTTTAAAATGTGAAACCTAAGTTATTGACAGTGTTTATCATCTGCATATTAAAGGATGGGCTTGTAGTTGGCAAAGGGAATTGAGAATCTGAACTATATTTCACTGTGAGAGTTTTTACCGATTAAGTTTAAGACCGATCTATCTGAGCTTTTAACAGGGGCAACAGCTGAATAATTTGAGATAGGTATATGCTAATGATGCTCGGATGACAAAACATAAAGGCCACATATTTGGTATATTTGAGCAACTTGAATTGGTTAGCCTGCTTGTTGAATCAGGAAAAGTGATAGGTTGAAACTTATGGAGCGAGATTTTAAACCCCACGAACTGCAGTGCCAATAGAAACTGATTTCGAAAGCCTACCTCTAATCCATACTGATATAGATTAATTATGGTTATAAAAGCTAATATGCTAAAAAAAAACTCACGCTATTGCGGTTATTTAATAAGATGAATTTAATCGCCGAGATCAAGTTAGAATCAAAGGTTATGGAAATATCCAAAAAGAAGATATTGCAGTTGTCTTATTGAGAAATAAAAGAGCATTTGTGGTTAAAGGACTGAAAAAAATAATGGAGAAAGAGCGTAAGTTCAGAATAATGAATTACTTATCTAAAAATGTGAACATTTCTTGATTAATTGAAAGGGTTAAATACGGTATATTGTTGAACGCTGGAACATTTAAATGCCATGAAGTACTTTAAAAGCTGAAATTAACGAAATACCGTTTTGTAAATTTGGGAGATAATCAAAATAAGCCACCTGAAGATAGAGTGGTATTTGAAACATCCCTGTTGAAAACTATGGCAAGCTTGAGTAAACGATTTTTAATCCAAAAGAGTAATCACGATAACAATAATTCTGTTTTGATTGGATTTGTGTTTAGATTTAATGTCTTTAATAACTCGAAAAAACACAGTCGGTGAAATTTTAAACCAGTGCAGACTGCCATAATTACCATCACCGTCCACCCTTGCCAATCTATTAAATGCTAGGTAACATATTTAAAAATGGCCCAGATAGTCTTCAAAATATAAGTAAGCCTTTGGTGTTGATGATAAAGATTTTGCTTGGCAATAACGTATTTTCTACGAGGTTCCAGAGCCATTTGGATGTGTTTTTCGATGCAATGTGCATATTTATTTAGCGTTAAATGAATATGATCACCAAAACGTTGCAAAAATGAGAGAGAACAAGCATCTGACAAAATATGATTTCTTGAATTCCCACCCAAAACATTATACGCCTTTATTAGTGTCTTGGCCCATTTGTCCCGTAGACATAAAAATTTCGGCCTAACGACCGGCGACCAGAAACTAGTCAGAATGGTAGCATAAACCTATCCGGTTCTTAAGGGACACAGAAATCATCCTGTTTCATGTTTAGTCTCGAGTTTGGTCTAATTGCGCAGTAACGTTTTTTAAAAATGAGTTTGAGAGAATGATAGCAAGCTTGCCAGACGTGAAGGGCAAGTTTCGGCTGCTGAAGAAAACTTTAGCCACTGACATCTGGAAAAGTACTGTTCGTCAGCCTTGATAGGCAGACTATCTAAAAAAAGGAAAGTCCGAATACAAACCACTAGGAGTGGGCGACCTAGTGTTCTTTTCCAGTCCACATATAACCTTGAACGACTTATGGTTATATAGCAGTGAAACGTTAGTCACTTTTGGCTCTTGTATGGCTCTGCATGCATTTAGCTTATGTGAGGTTTGTATGTGCGAGATGTAGCTGGTAGAGGCAACAAAAACAGTGCTTTGTAGTCTAGGGTAAAGCATAATGTTACGTCATCTTTCGTGATTATTTAACTTTAATCACGAGCATCACAGTCGACTAATCGTATCCAGGGCAATTAAATACCTGAATGTTAGGTTGGTTTGCCTTGAAGCAGTAAAATGAGAGGAATGCCTAAAGCCACGCGGCAGTGATCACGTTTTGAGACATTTTAGTGTGAGTAAACATCTATTAGTTTATAACAAGAGAGCACAGTCGTGCAAATATTTGCCTCCTGTACAAAATAGCAAAAAGATTTTGAGTAAACTTTCTGACAAAAAATTGCAACAGTTGGAATAAGAGAGATTATCGCCACTCCACATATTAAATGATCTAATGAAGGATTGACTGTTTTGTTTAGCAAGTGTTATTAAGGATTGATGTATTTGGCTGCCGATCGATTATACAAACTGATGTACTCTAATTAATTACCGTCAACTGAAAGATAAAGAACTAAAGTATTAAGCAGTTTGAGATAGCCAGGCGCACTGGATTGCGCAAGAACTATACTTATTCACTAAGTCCATTCTGCGGCCAGCTGAACCATCGTTCCAAAGAAAGGAATATCCATTGATGAAGAAATGTTTCTCACTGGGAACGGTAGAGGGCAACCAACTCATAAATAGCAGGCAAACGTCTAGCTCAGTCGAGAAATAGATGCACGTGTTTGAATGATATTCTGCTTCTAGAGCGTATTACATAAAAATCTAAATTAAAAATTAAGTAAAAATGATTTTATGCTGTGTTTAATCGGATGTTATATTATTGTACAATTTGTATGAACAAAAAGACTCTTTAACTCACTCTATATAATATATATACCGAGTCTGTAAAGGATACTAACACTAAGGCTATTGTGTTAGTAACCGATACCAACATTATTATACCGAAAAGGTACATGGTACTAACACTATGGTTTCCGAGTTGGTACATGGTATCAACATGATGGATATCAATGTATGCTATAGTTCACCAAAATTGAGAATTACAACTATTTCTGAACACCTGTTACTCCAGTAAATCCATACACTCTGACAATGATCGACATCAGCTTTCACATTTCGCGGTAATCATGACATCATTCAATTAAATATATATCAGTTAGATACTGTTTATGGCAGGAAATTTATAAATATTCAATTATTTATTAGGTGCTGCGCACCTTGTAACAAATTAGTTTAATTATAACCAGAAAGATAAATCGAAGACAGCATGAACGGAAATTATAATCTCGTGTACATTCGTTTCATGCTTACTGGCGACTTATCAGTAGGAGCCGGTATTACGCCCTTTACCCACTTTATATTTGGGTGAGGAATGTGGGAAAATAGGACGGTACAATCTCCTAGACGAATGTGTTAACCTGCAGTTGTGGAGTGAACTTCATATATGCGACTTGATATTTTAACTTTCGTCCATTTGAACTGATTTGTTATTAGACGTGTAACGCGTAATACAGAATTGCATATATATACATTATTTCTCTGCGACAAACAGTAGTATATATATATATATATATATATATATATATATATATAATGATTAAGTCAAAGTCCAAAGGAAATTCTTTGATCAAATCTTTGTTCTAGGTAATAAGAATCTCGACAACCCGATTGTGAAATACAGCACTGTAGTATAAAATGTATACGTTTTATATGATTTCAAGTTTGGAATGCCTTTCGGCAAAAAAACTCATATTTTTAAATGAACGGTGATAATATTTACTATAATCAAGGCTGCAAACTTGTTATAAACACCTGAACCATTAAGTAAACACATTTGTCAGTATAAACGTTGGAACTGTATAGTGTGGAAAAGGAAATTCAGCCAGTAGACCAGGTTTTGTCCTTATTGGCAACTTATCACGTACTGACCAGAATTTTCCGCGAACAGGGCTCGAAGTTGGGCACGTCTGTTTCGGAATCTTGTGCTCTAACCACTAGGTGTATTCATTAGCAGTAGTGGCTATGAGAGGTGAGACATAACATCGGCATAGTTAACCAACGACACAGTCGTCTGCTATTTTAATCGATGCATTGGATGCAGAATTTCAAGTTGATAGAAGGCTTAAGTAGTCTTCTAATAAACTATTGCCATATGAGCCATCGAAATAGATGTCTGATTTCTAAGACGTGAAATAAATGACCTATGATGATGGCGTCTTTCTGACAGGAGTCAGGTGCTATCCGAATGTGCTGCGTTACATCAAGCGCTACTCTGATCACCGTTTTTGGAATATCATCATCTAAACTATGAAAAGACAAAGCGCAAAATTGTAAAAATGTGTGAAATATTGAATTACAGGTGAGATTGCTATGCGTATTTTATGAAGTGCTTGGCTTATTTATGATCTTGATTTTCTGAATGAACTTAGTTGAAATTAAGCGTGATGGAATTAAATAATGCAGATAAGTACAAATTGAGGTTTAACATTTGAGGTGATAATTTCACTGCTACAGCTTTTTCACTCAGCGGAATGATTCGAATTCAATGAAGCGTATTTATTTCTCTTGGGGCAGCAACACTGAGGAATGAAGGAAAGAAACTTTAAATTTATCAGCTTTTTATTTGAATATGACAGTGCAACTGACTGGTGTCATGTGTTGAAAAATAGAAGAATTAACGTAACGGATGGTTCCCTGTAGATTAACTACGCAAGTTACCATTTCAAAGAGCAAAATTTACAAACAATTCAATCAAACGAACTTTGGTTGCGCGGGTGGTGATAACAATTATTATAATCAAGGTTGCGGTCTTGATATAAACACCTGACCCATTAATTACTTACATATGTCAGTATAAACTAAGAATTGTATAGTGTAGAAAGGCAATTCATCCAGTAGAACGGTTTCGTCCTTATTAGGAACTCATCAAGTACTGGGTACTTGATGAGTTCTCAATAAGGACGAAACCGGTCTACTGGATGAATTGCCTTTTCTACACTATACAATTCTTAGTTTATACTGACATATATAAACAATTCAATCATTAGACGTTTAATTGAAAAGAAGTGATAACGTTTGAGCCCCATTCATGCCCTCAACGACTGAACGATTTTATAGCATATAGGCAATAAACAAAAGTTTTCTATATTTCGATATCGTAATTTTTAGGGCAAAGAATTCAAGTCACTCAAAACTTAACACTTCTAGGCGCGTCAGCATGAGCGAAGACGACATGCGTGGTGCAACAAGTCGTCAACCTGCTTGTTTAATTAAATCGAAAAAATAAAAACAATTTATCTAGTCTAATAGAAAGTAGGCTATTTGTGGCTTGAACAGCATTTAATTTATCTGCACACTCCATCCCACACTCAAAGATGCTATATGTTATCAAAAAATCTTTTACCAGTTAAACTGTAAAAACAGTTATTTATTTAAAAAAAATTTTCTGAAACATCTTAAAAGGCGAATAGTTATTCGTTATCTTTAAATAAATGCTCTCACCTTGCAATTAAGAAATCATCTGCTTAAATTTGACGTTTACTTCTGCGGACTGCAAATAATCATTTAGTAGATGAATCCACCTGCTAGGAAACCAATTACACCTAGAGATTCTACACAATTTAAATAATATAACGTTCAGCAACTTCTTTCCAATAGTTAATTTAAGATATACAAAATTTCACTTTATATCATCAAATTAAATATTTCGAATATTAAAAATATATTTATCAAATTTTTCACCTCAGTTCTGAATGGAACTTCCGAAATAAATATTGCAGCTTTCTCCTTATTTGAGGTAAGGAGCTGGGCCCAGAAATAGTGAAATAAAAATGTTCCATAGCATCAGAAACCCTATTATATGAGTACTATAAACAATATTAATATCTACATGATGAGTTCCCAATAAGGACGAAACCGGTCTACTGGATGAATTTCCTTTCTTCACTCTAAAATTCTTAGTTTAAACTGACACATATAAGTAATTAATAGGTCAGGTGCTTATGTCAAGACCACAAACTTTATTATTATTATTGTTATCACCGCCCGCGCAACCAATGTTCGTTTAATTATATAAATGTTCATTTGAAAACTACTTCCCCATCTAGTGTGGTTTCGGTTGAGTAATGACAGATTGTGGATGGTTAGTTGGAACTTTGGGTCTAAATGTATGCCATATGAGCTCCACCTAAAAAAGCTCGCAAACTTAATTTAATGAATTGTTATCACCACCCGCTTTCAAACAATGTTCGTTTAATTATATAAATATTCATTCAATACACTTCCTCATGTAGTGTGGTGTCTGTTCAGTAATGACAGATTGGAGATGGTTAGTTGGAACTTTGGGTCTAAATGGATGCCATATGAGCTCCACCTAAAAAAGCTCGCAAACTTAATTTAATGAATTGTTATCACCACCCGCGCAAACAATGTTCGTTTAATTATATAAATGTTCATTTCAATACCACTTCCTCATGTAGTGTGGTGTCTGTTCAGTAATGACAGAATGGAGATGGTTAGTTGGAACTTTGTGTCTAAATGGATGCCATATGAGCTCCACCTAAAAAAGCTCGCAAACTTAATTTAATGAATTGTTATCACCACCCGCGCAAACAATGTTCGTTTAATTATATAAATGTTCATTTCAATACCACTTCCTCATGTAGTGTGGTGTCTGTTCAGTAATGACAGAATGG
>JAQBSW010012326.1:0-17098 GCA_029291075.1 Eudiplozoon nipponicum | reverse complement strand
ATATAATATAATATAATATAATACAATACAATACAATACAATATAATATAATATAATATAATATAATATAATATAATTTAATATAATATGGTATAGTAAAATATAATTTATTATCTCATATAATTAAATATATCATTATGTAATATAGTATGATTTGATATTGTTTATACTACTTTATACAATGTTATATTATTTTTATATATAATATTACATATTTATAATATGTCGTTATATATTTTTATGTTATTTTCTATAACTGTTCATTATTGAATAATTTTACCGTATAGTGTTATAGAATTTAACAATATTAAATGTATGTGCCATTTTATTGCTTTTTATGTATTTTTTTAAATTTGTTTAGTTTTTGAAGTAGAGTATTGCAATTGATTTTAATTTGAAATATTTATTGTTCATATTTTTCTTTCTAGAATATCTTTTGTTATGGAATTTAGGACCGTAATTTTGCGGAATTTAAAAAATTTTAATGTTTGCAACATGTTTCATTGCGCTCTACTAAATCATTTTCATTCGACATTTGAGCTGTTAGTTTTAAGCTTTGATAGTAAGCTATCTTATTTGAGTGAATTGTACTCATGTTCTGAAATCTGATTGGTTGATTTTGTTGCGTGTACTTACTAGCCATGTTATACGTTGGTCTCAAATCATCATTGCAAATCATATTTATGACTAAAATTATGCGAATTTTTACTCGAACTATACGATTATTAATGGAATTCTTCGTAATTTGGTGATGGTCACGACTTTTCGTTTTATTTATCTTCTTGCTTTGTTTTCCACATATTTATCCTGCTATTGACTGTTTAATTGAGCTCAATTTTCGGAATTTATACTAATATTGATTTGGCGCCGACTTATTTTGTGGAACAGCTAATTTTACTTGAATTTTATGTTTTTGCGATATTCAAGCAATACGACACTTAGTGGAGTGTCTGTTATTTAAAGTTAAACTAACTAGATTTATTAGCTTGCAAATCATTTCTTATCGATAACCCGGGAAAATTAACCATGTGCCTGAATTCTTTGAAGTGTTAGGAGTTTTTTCCTGTTTCAAGTACGTTTTTCTGAATAATGCGAGCAAGTTGAGAGGATATAAGAGCACTGGATATCCTCGTCGCAAATTAGCGGAATTCACTTGCGTTTATGGCGTTTTTTGTGTTTATTGTGTTGTCTCAATTCCGTTCTGTGGAAGCCAGTAGAACTGAATTATCTATCATTGTGTATTAATAATTGAATATTTTAATGGCAAAAATTGCTTGGCAACCGCATTTAAATATTGAAAATCTCAGCTTCAGCATAAGTATTCCAAATTGGAACCATTGTCAATTGGTGAAAAAATAACGAAATGTATAATTCAATTATACACACACAAAATTTATCACATGTTTATTCATAGCTAGATGTATAAATACTTCTCATGAATCCAAATTTAAACCTTTCGCTTCCAACGCCAACAATTTGTGGAATTAGTTATTGACATTAATTTAAACTAATGTTGTGTGTAAAAAATATTAGTGATTTTATGGAAATAGCACATAAATATATAGAAAATTAGTATTTCGCCGTTTGGACAGAGATACAATGCCTATGTTCAATTAACCATAGAATACATCGGTCAGACTAATGTCGCAATATGCTACAGTGTGTACGGACATTGTTTATTGGTTTTACTCTCTTCCGAAAGGATTTACTGCTAATTACATTAGCAATGATTATATCTTCTCTCGTGTTTTTAACTCCCTCTCAATATTCTTTCGTATTTGCTCTTGATTATGCGAAATTGAGGCAAGATTTGCCTCATGGATTAATTACAAATACATCTGTACTGTTTATCAACAGTAGCGAGTCTATGTTGCAAAGGACAGGTCAAGATAAAGCTCTGTTTAGTGTGAATTTGAAATTTTTGAACAAAAGCAATATCTTGCACTTAAAATCGAATACAGGTTTTGGTCCACCTCGTACGGGTCATGTTAGACGTTCATATCGTGATATCCAAACCAATTCAACATCAGAAACCAATCAGTGGCTAACACATTTTTGGGGTGACCTACTCGGACCGCCGAACAATAAACACGACAACGATGACGTCAGTGATGAATATACACAGCACAATATTCATGACGAGCAGGAAAGCGCTGAATCAACGCAACTTGGTGGACTGTTCGGTCCAATTGGGGTAGCTGGTATCGATGAACCATTTGTTAAGCAGTCAGTTGTCTGTACACAAGAAGAGGTACGTGCCAGAATCCAGTGCTTAAGCGATCCACCTGCTGAGGAGTATCGTGCTGTTGAGGGCACGAGTGTGCGTATGCGATGCGGCGTCAGCCACCAGAAAGGCAAAGCCACTTGGAATGCAAATGGAATTCTACTTAGTAAGTATTTGTAGAAAAAAATATTTTATCTGCCTAGATATATCTCACGGCGGAATGAATATATCATACTTTAATAAAATAATAATTCAAATCAAATTCAAAAACTACCTAATGTTTTGACCCACATCAATCGTATCCAGTAAAAGTCTAAATTCAAATATATTTCATTATGTAACACTCAATATAATTAAATTAATTTTAATCTGTAATTTTACATGTGTGGAAATAATCTAAATGGAGAACTTGATTAAACTTCTCTCGGGTATAAAACAGTATCAGGACAACTATAATTATAAACGTTTTCTAGATCCATTTGCATATGAGACATTGGAGGAAGATAACTGCTAACACAGTAACCATAGTGTTAGTATCCTTTACAGACTCGGTATATATATATATATATATATTATAGTGTGAGTTAGCGTTGAAGTCGCATTGTCGTTGACTTTAGATTATGTTAGCCTCACTATTGCAGGTTTACACATTCGTCTAGGAGATTGACCGTCCTATTATCCCACATTCTTCTCCAAAATATATAGTGGTTAAAGGGTGTAATACCGGCTCCTACTGATGAGTCGCCAGTAAGCAAGAAACGAATGTGCAAGAGATTATACTTTCCGTTCATGCTGCCTTTGGTTTATCCTTCTGGTCACAACTGAACTAATTTGTTACTAGGTTCGCAAAACCTACTACATACTTGCATATATATTAGCTCTCCGCAACAAACAGTATTTAACTGAATGTTTGTATGTTTGTATGTTTGTATGTTTGTGAGTTTGTGTGTTTGTATGTTTGTATGTTTGTATGTTTGTATGTTTGTATGTTTGTATGTTTGTATGTTTGTATTTTTGTATGTTTGTATGTTTGTATGTTTGTGTGTTTGTATGCTTGCATGTTTGTATTTTTGTATGTTTGTATGTTTGTATGTTTGTATGTTTGTATGTTTGTATGTTTGTACGTATACTGCTATGTATGTATATGAATTTGTATGTATGTATACATTTATGTATGCATTAATGTATGTATGTATCTGCGTATGCATGTTGGTATGTATGTATGTACTTGTGTATGCAGTTAGTGAGTGTAGTTTGTATGATAGTATAGTATATATATATATATATATATATATATATATATATATATATATATATATGTTTGCACAAATTTATGCATATACATTAATATATTTTTGTCTGTGCTTTTATGGTTATGTGCTTATGAATCTTTGCGTATTTATTTACATTCGGTTATATATGAGTGATTGTTGTCATTTATTTGAATGAATGTCGGTTTCTTTGTATTTCGAAAGTCCCAATGCAAATATGAGCGTAAAGGTCAGATTTATCCAGGCACTGAATGGAGACGGGTCGTCAGATAAACGCAGATGACTGCAAAGGTATTGTATTACGTAACCGAAATAGATTAAATATTTTGATTAGGGAAGCAATTGAAATAAAATCTGGAATGAACTTCATGAATGTGAAATCTATAGAAAAATCATTAGGCACCATATTCACTAAAGCCTTCCCGAATGGAAGAATTTGTGGATCAACCATTTCCTCCATTTAAAATATAAAATTAAATTTAAATTGGATGTGGCCAAATTGGTGCTAGATCATAGAAAGGATAATTATGGGCCGAATTATAAATTGATAAGATCAACATCAATTATATTCATTCATTATTTAGAAAATATCTTGTTCAAATTAACTTTAAAAGCAAAATTGTATTTTCGATTCACAGATGACATTTGCAATCGTGGGGATAAGGATTTTGGTGATTTTCCATATTTAGCTTATCAACTTGGAGATTCTAAATTTACGTTGAATAAACAACGCAAAGACGAACTATCATTTATTAAATGAAATTAAATGGAGTGGGTTAGATATTGGAAAAAGTTTTTTATATGCAAGTACGTATTAGGTGTTGCGAATCTAGTAACAAATTAGTTCAGTTGTGACCAGAAGGTTAAACCAGAAGCAGCATGAACGGAAAGTATAAACTCATGCACAGCGATGCTAGCTACTCTACTGCAAGTTTACACATTCGTCAAGGAGATTGTATCGTCCTATTATCCCACATTCCTCACAAAAATATATAGTGGTTAAAGGGCGTAATACCGGCTCCTACTGATGAGTCGCCAGTAAGCACGAAACGAATGTGCATGAGATTATACTTTCCGTTCATGCTGTCTTTGGTTTATCCTTCTGGTCACAACTGAACTAATTTGTTACTTGGTTCGCAACCCCTATTACATACTTGCATATGTATTAGTTCTCTGCAACAAACAGTATTTTGTGGCCTAAGGATGGTGCTGGAAAGTAGGCACCGAAACGTCGCCAGTAAACAAAGATGTGATAGAACCGCATTTCCATTGGAACGAATTATAATCCAATCCGATCAAAGACAAAACAAAATTGGAAATTGTGATAAATCGGATCTTTGTGGAACTGACAATGCACAGCTATTACCCGCGTACGCAAAACGCGGCATTGGAATATATCAAGCTAGCACGCAGTCAACATTCAAAAAATACTTGAGTATTTAAAAGTTATTTATATGTAAGATACTTATATGAAAATCCTCCTAAATTTTTGCTCTAATAAAGAAACTGGTGAAAGCATATGAAATATTCATAATAAATGGCTACTCTACAAAATTAATTGAAAAATCATAATCGATACTTTATTGTGTTTTAATGGTAAAATAAACCAGGCAAAACAGTTAATAGATTTTGTAAAGCGAAGATTTCCGGTACTAACTGATTCCGGATTGTGTAGAAAAATTATGACATTAGCAACGAAATAAAACGTTAGAATCTTTTTAAGACCACCACATACTCTATACGTTATGCTACCAAACCAATGAGAAAAAATTATAGGCCTTACCACATCAATGGTTTGCAAAATACCTTGCAATGATTTCAAACTCAGGCATATGAGCGAACCCATGCGTCCAACGTAGAGGGAAACATAAGACTGTGTGCAAATATGGGCACATTCAGAGATTATATTTGGTCAAGCACTCATTGGAAATTAATCGTCACTTAAATTGGGATGGCTGCAAACGAATTTCATTATGTACCCGAAATAGATTAACCAGGTTGGTTAGGGTAGGTTATGAAATAAAATCATATGACCCATATTCTATAAAGCCTTCAAGAGATGCAGGCAACGTGAATTGGAGGAATTAGAGTTAACAAAATATTTTTATAGGAGACCGTGACGATGAAACTGAGATAGTAAACTGAACAATGTAGATTAATAGCTAAATAAAATGTGGGTATAGTAATTTGTGTTCGGCTGATATACTGTGTTCATTGTGAATCGTGTGCAGTGGAGGAGTTTACAAGATTGCTTGTACGTTTATTTAGATATACATGTTATATATGGTGTACACACAGAAATATATGAATGGATATGTACGTATTTATATATGATGTAGAACTAACTCACGTGGATGATAATATTTTTTATTTAAGTATGCATAACTTATATAATGTGTAAACTAATATATGGATGAATATTTATATAGTTTTATAATATTTGGGTAGAAATATATTAAATTAAATAAATATATAAGAAATAAATATTTTTTACGGAGATATAATGTACTCATTGTGATTGTGAACTCAATTGAAGGAATCCACTTTGTTATATATATATATATATATATATATATATATATATATATATATATATATATAAATTTATATATCGCTTATACACATAAATGTATAAATTAAAATTTATACATTTATTTGACATATGGGTGTAAATAATTTCGTATTTGTCTGATATACCGTTCTTTAATGTTGGAACCATATTCAGTCTTAATTAAACTTAGATATTCCTATCCCTCTCTCGCACTTTCGTAGGAAGGACTTCTTGTGTTAGCCGATACTACTTACTTTACTTTTCTTTACTGCGGCTGACTCGTTTTGGAGGATAAGCCGGCTCCACATTTCATGGAGTTTCTTGGGAATTTGGTACAAGTGGTGTCCCCTCACCGATAGACATAGTTGAGTCAGCATATGCGTTTTTCATCTTTCAATTCTAATTTTACTTTTTATTTCTGTCACCTGGCAACATTACTGTAATACCTGTATTCATTCGAATGTTTTACTAACCTCACTCTCTATAGCCTAATACGTTCAGGATGACATTAGGTAAACCGGGAATTGGATATTTCTGCGAAACATTGAAAAAGAAAGCTTGTTTGATTCTTCTACGCGTCGGAAAATGTAATTACAGAAACTTGACATCACGGATATCCGTGTATGTCAGTCCATACATCTTGCTTACATTTATTCTATATTGGCCTATTAGGATGAGTGTAGACACACATATATTTGTGTGTAGGTGTGAAGGAGTGTGTTTGGGTATTTGCTCGTATACATATTAGTACTGTTGAATAGATTAATTGCTTCTTCCACATTATACAATACTTAGCTTATACTGACAGGTGAATGTACATAATGGGTCATGTGTTTATATCAAGATCGCAACCTTGATTAAAAGTAATTGTTATCACTGCCCACGTAACCAATTTTCGTCTAATTATATCAATGTTAATTTCAATAACATTTACACATGTAGTTTGGTGTCTGTGTTATAATGAGAGATTTGGGTTGTTTAGTTGGAACTTTGTCTAAATGGATGCTTCATAGACTCCATCTAAAGGTAAGACTAACTGAGGTATATTAGTTAGTATATAACTAAAAATTGAGTGTAATGAGCGGCAGGGTTGGTTTAGTAATTAGAGCAACAGATTCCGAAGCATACGCACCCAGCTTCGAGCTCTGACCGCGGAAAATTCTGGACAGTACGTGATGAGTTTCCAATGAGAACTAAACATGTCTGTTTAATGAATTTTCTATTCTACACTGTACAATGCTTAGTTTATACTGACAGCTGTATGTACATAATGTGTCAGGTGTTTACATTAAGATCGCAACCTTGATTTAATTTATTGTTATCATCACTCGCGTAACATTTTTTTCATTTATAAAAATGTCATACACATGTTTTAATTGTATCCGCGTGGGTAAACTTTTGTTTTCAAAGACTCCATAAATCTATGAATATTGGTAGTAGCTATGCAATAGAGTGAATTAGTTTTTTTTCAGCTAACAGTTTTCTACCTCTAATGAAATTCCAGAAGGTGATTGTTGTTTTAGATCAAATTTCGCATGACACATCCAATACAATCCATTTAATAGAACATTGTCTCGCCCTTAATTTTCAACTTTGGGTCATTACCTACGCGTAGTAATCCAATCCACTATGATGTTTTACGGCACCACAATTCTGAAATCTTGTGAGCTGGGGTATAGGTATTTCATTGAATCTACTTTCTCCTATACGAAAAAAGCCATGATTTATTAAAGAAATTTGATTTGCCAACGTATCCAATGATTGGTATATATTAATTATTCATATGCATATATAAAATTATATAAAGCAATATTTTCATGATAATCTAGTTCAATATTTTTGCAAATACACTCAAACTTCAGCTAACATTAATAAACTTATTACAGTGTTAATAATTGTCCATAACGGTTACTGGTCCATCGAAAGCAAAGTGAATTTATTTGTGGTATTGTCTGTTGCAAGCGTGTTGTGTTCATTCTCGGACGTGAAGTCCCACTAAATATGGTTCAAGCGAATATTTGTTAGTGTACCATCATGAAATGGGGCATAATTAAGTTCTCGTGATAGATTAGGACGATGCGGTTTGTTGGAAGACTGCTACAGTAAACATCGCAATCTGTAAGCCTCCTCTGTAGAGCGTGTGCACGAAGACAATTAGATTTGATGTGGCTCATAT
This sequence comes from Eudiplozoon nipponicum, assembly GCA_029291075.1. Lineage (NCBI taxonomy): Eukaryota > Metazoa > Platyhelminthes > Monogenea > Mazocraeidea > Diplozoidae > Eudiplozoon > Eudiplozoon nipponicum. Next base: position 8,876 of record JAQBSW010012326.1, on the reverse strand, counting down.
AGAGCAAATGTTTCATTCTCACTAAGCTGCTGTATTTGCCCGTTTACGCTTTGACAACGCAATTCTAATCGTCCGAAAGAGTCGGATTTGTTTGCCGCAAATGCTGGAGACTACGTGATGAGTTCCCAATAAGGACGAGTCCGGTTTACTGGATGAATTGTCTTTTATAAATCATACAATTCTTAGCTTATATTTATATCAAGATCACAACCTCGATTTAATTAATTTTTGTTACCGCCCGAACAACCAACGTTATTTAAAAACGAATTTTCTAGCAAAATATATAATTTTATGTAGACGTTAATTGTGAAAGCCAGCCAATCAACTTCATGGAAGACGTTTTATCAATTAAACCATAATGATTATAAGAATTTAATTAAAAGAAATAGACGATGTTTTGAGAATATTGAAACATTTGTGAATTTAACGAATCAATTTCCAATAATTAAGTAAGGCGTACAACTATTTAACTACTACTCAAATCTGATTTATGGTTACGAAAAATTATTTTACTTGACTGATGGTTACAATCAATGATCCGGTATCATGATTTTTGTTTATTATTTTGCCAAATGCGGTTCCTAAACTGTACTCTCACTGGATAAATTAAAATTAAAATATGATAATATTTTCGTGCCTAAATTTTTCCCAAGAGCTTCATTTAAGCATTGTCTAAATTATGTATAGACCGATTTATAAATAGTATATTGAATACTTAGAATACTGGTTATTTGACCTTTTTGGTTATAATACCAAAAAAAGGATAGATGTCGCCAAATGTTATTAATTGAGCTGAGTGATTTTTAACCAATTTGGCAAAATCAAAAAAAATATTGAATTGTTGTTTACAAACTGAACTGTGTGTAATCGTTGTAAGGCCTACTGTCTAATGAAAATGTGGTCTGCAATTTATGTCTGTCAAAGCTGTTTAATAGGCCATTTTTATAGCGAGACTATAATATTTACTCTCTCTTTTTAAAATAGGGCGATGTTGTTTAATTTTAATTTATTTCAATTTGAACGCTCTTATGTGTTCTCCTCATACAAAATGTCATTCTCCTATATTTTACGTTAATTAATGTATGTTTAATGCATGTTTCTCATTTTTAGCAATAGTTTTCTATTAGTTTATTTTTATTTTTGTATTGTAGTTTTCCAATTCATCGTGTACATTTTAAGGCTCTTATTGTTTTTCCAACAGTTTCGAATGAAAGAATTCTAGTTAAATGATAGTGATTTTCAGTTTTGCCTCTATTTCTCTCAAGCGGTTTACGTTTTCGCAACGGTTTTCATATTTCCAATTCAAAATATTTCATAATTGCTTCATTTTAATTATTTGAATGTTGTTATGCTATATTGAAAATTGTTTTCATTAGTTGTTTTAATAATTATATGATAATTGCTGTTGAAAACAAGACCACCACTCTTTGGCTTTGATTAATATCTCATATTTGGTAAAGTATTTATGAAACAAGCCGGTACTAAATTAAGGCATTCATTCTGATCCCAGTTTGTGCATTTGTTGATATATCTGTGCAGGTATATAAATATTGCGACACTCTAATTAAGCATTATTGCTGGCAAGTCTGCTAGGCTCAGTAGATAATATAATATATTTCCACTTTGGATTTTTGCATTCAATCAATTAAAGATTAAAATAAAATCCTCTTCCTGGCAACTGTATCATATTTCCTTAAGTAGTTCATCAGAAGAAGGAAATAACTCGATTACGATTTGAGCACGTGGTAAATTTATTTATGGTTGGCCGATTTGCCAACTAAATCGTTGGATAATCAGCTTAAAATTGATACAAAGAAAACCTACACATTCATACCTCTACTTAAACTTCTTGGTTAAACACAAGTTTAAAACGAAATAAATCGTGGTTAAAAATTCAGAGAGGTAATAATTATCAGTTAAAAGCCATTATAAACTAAATTCTGAAGTTGTTCAGTCAAAATTCGTATATATTGTTTGATATTGCTAAATCATTATATATATATATATATATATATATATATATATATATATATATATATATATATATATGAGATTACAAGAAAGTGTAGCAGGATGCTAAATAACCAAAATAATTCAATTCGAATCACGTAATAACAGAAAAGATAATTCAAAATTATGCATGACTTCTGATGGTTTAAGTCATAATTTGTCAATTTGTGAAGAGGAAGCCACATTTACATTAAAATACGTAAGAATCAACGTAACTTTATTTTAAACGGATGTCGACACAAATGACATTGACGTTTTCACGCCAAAGAACTGAACGATACAAGAAGATAGAATGGTTCTTCTTCAGCTCTAGTAGACCTATTACCTCTAATTGTTAATGCAAATGCTCGACCATTGCGTAGCATGCAGAATGACACAGCCAAGATGTGTTTTAGATTGACGTTATGGTGTTAGGCGAAATCCATTCATGCATGAAGACATCTTGTTTTGTGTCGGTAAGCAAATTTATATAAAATTATTGTTTAGTGGCCATTTTTCTAATTCCTTTGTATTGCTGACAAATTTCAAATCGAATGTAATGTCGGACTACAAATAATTGTCAACTTGGTCTAGATGTATAGCACACTTGCTTTTATTCACTTTTAATTCAAATATTTTTTCTGGTGCCCTTTGCGACCTTGAGAAATGACATTCGTTGTAATAATATTTGGTTGATTTCTGTTATAAGCATGGAAACAAGCATCACCTGACCTATTTAATCAATCGTAAATTAAATCGTTTGAGAAGACCTCGAAAAAAAACTGCAGAAACGAGGATAAAATCGTCTGATATATTAGCGTACGAATTAATTATTCGAGCCTACATAGTTCTCGACAATGTCATTTCATAGCAAAGCCCAAAATTAATAAAGCATGTACATACGCCTAATTTCATTGAAACAAATTAATTGTGTTTGTCCTCTGCATTTTATCCATAAATGCACGTGCAGCACCTATACAAATTCCGACAATTGTCAAAGGAAACGTCTGTTGTGTTAGTCTAAATCAAATTGACCATGGTTGCAGTTTCAAGTGTAGAAAGTTTTAACGTAAATTAAATTGAGATTTTGTTCATCAAGCTAGGTAGGGAAATTTGAATGCTTGACGAATGCAAAACAATGTCTACGTAACAAAATGTAAAAGCCAATTTAAAACGAAATCTTTTTTATAAGTTTCTTCAACTAGTCACTTTCATATTTCAAATGAATTAACTTTGATTTCTATAAAATTCTGAGGATAGTTTTTAATGATATGAGCATTACGTATAGATCTTAATTAATATTGAATCGGTCAGAAAACAAGCATGCATTAACCTATTTAGTATTGACGGAACTAGATAACGCTAGTGTGGTACTCTTTGTTTTCAGTCTTCATTGAATTAATCAAGCAGTGCCTCAGCATGAATACGGGGACCAAGCAGAAACTATCCAGAAACTATCAAATTTTATACAGAATTAATTCAAAATAATCTGTAAATTTGTACGAGTTATAACATAACAGTTATACTAAGTTAGACAAAAGTTTCTCTCATGTATACGTTAGAGTGTATGCTACTGGCACAAAAGGACTTTATGTAATAAGTAACTTTAATGTCTTTGCTTAACCACAGCGGCAACCGGTTTTAAATTTTAGTGTTCAATATGTGAAATCGGGCTTTGCTATATCAAGTAGCATAACTAAGTCGGGACGGCCATTTGCGCCTTTTTGCTGTGGTTGCCTACGCATACATATTAAATAGTTAAGCACATGCCAAGCGTTGTGAGAAACTTCGCTTAGAATTCTTCTGAAGCAGACATAAGTGTAAATTAACCTGCACCAAAAAAGTTTAGACCTAACACAAGTATTTAAAAATAGTTGCGTTTTACATTGGGTTTAACATATTATGCAGGTGATTTGGCTAAGCTTACATAAATCGCTAAAAATCACCTACTTAGCGTGAACGAAAAAATCATACCGCAATCTGAGTTCAACGTCATCTACAATTGCAATTATACCTGTGGTTCAATCTCATTCAGGCTAATGCAGCGGTAGAATGAATTCTCGCTTATTGAAGCATATATTAGTTTAGCATATACAAAATAATATTTTTGTTGCACGTACATCTATAACTTAACATATTATGACGTTTTAAAAATGCGAAAGTCCACTATAACACGTTTCAACTTTTAAAAGATGTCTACATATATGCTTTCCTATTTTTAGGTTATTACTTGAAAGAAATATTACAGCAATCTGTATAAATTACATATTTCTTCATGCACTGGCATCAACTTAGTGCTTTTCGAAGACAGCACCAAAGGGTTTTTGTGTTTCTATATTGTATTTTAATTGTAATCGACACTCTTCAATACAAATTAAAATATAAATATTTATGTATCCAGTAAATCAGCTAATGTGAATGAAATAAAAATTTATGTATCATTCATAATGCGTTTATTTTAATTCATAACTGGGAATCAGTACATTGTGTATTTAAAATCTGATTGCTATTGAATTGTTGTGTGCTGCGATGCTTATGGTTTGTACATATGAAAGTTTGGCGTATAAATTTAATTGTGGTATATTTTCCTCCTGATCTAATCGCAATATCCATTAAATGTAAACATTGGTTTCCAAAATGTTTATTTTCTTTATTGCGGATATTTTACCTTATTTGTTCTTGAGAAGGAAGATATTTCATTAATAATTTTTTCTTGTGTTAAAAGACGAAAAATTATATATATATATATATATATATATATATATATATATATATATATATATATATATATATATAACTATTGTTTTAATTTAATAAACGATTGACTCATTTAATTCTTGTTTCTGGACGTCAACTGTATAAATGCAATTGACGCGGCGCTTTTATTTTAAAGATTAATTTTTTAAATATTCTTTTAAGTGTTTCAATACGAATGTCATCTTTCGGTTAATTAGTGAGCCGGACTGCTTGGTATTTGTGCTAGATATTTAGCAGACCACACTAACTGAATACGTTCTGTTGGTTTTCGTGTAAATCGCGAAATACGGATTCACAGATTTAGAAAAATATATGATTTATTGATTAAAATTCCCTTTCATATGTTGTTGTATCGTCAACTTGCCAATGTATCCTGCCTAAACTAAATTTCACATTTAAAAGTCATTTTCATGTACAGATTTTAGTTCATCTAATGTTATCTTTTCGTGAATTGATTTGTGAAATTATTTTGTGTAATGAAACATACAATGGTTATAAATCAAATATATAAAACAGTTATTACAAAACTGATATGTAATCAATATCTGAAGAAGTTGAACTAAGCTAATGATTTTGTCTAAGACTGCTCTGGTCTTTTAATTATGCAGCGTAGAATCATTTTTCTTTATCAATACTATACTTAGCTTCCATCTGCTTGTTTTAAGAAGCAGACTTCTTTATTAACAAGTTTATTTTTATTCACAGTAGGAGCGTCAAACTATGGAATTTTGCAGTAGTCTAGGCAGTTTTTTTTGTTTTCATGACGCATCTAAATGATTTTGGTCTTAGTGGAATGATTATGCATTACTATGTCAAAATTCATTGAATTGCATGTCATTTGCTTGCTTTGGTATGATTCATCTTATTGTTTGATATTATCTCTTGTAATGGCGGTCCAAGAACGGCGTCATTATTACCGTTTACAATAAAGATATTATGCATGCAAGGTGGACAAATTTATGCTTGCTTAAGAAGTATAATCCTACTTTTGTGGAGATTGACACAAGCTCTTAGTATAGCTCACTAATTTTGCACAAATTATTATTTTTAAACAATGCATATGCCCTGCTCACATGTAGTTGCGTATTTTGTTTTTTTTACTATGACTGCACTATTTTCGTGTGACTGGAAATGCGCGAGTGTAACTGAGAGAGAATTCCCAAGCAAAGCAGTAAGCCCGCCAAACTGTTCACAGAGAGACACAGGAAGTATGCGCGCGTCACTACATAAAAATAACAGAGAATTGACTTATTTTTCTCAAAAAATCTGTTACATTTATTGTTATGGGACAGGAAGAATGGGATGCATTACGTAGCTGTTTAGAGTCATCAAATAAGGAAGGGGCAGTTACGCGTCTCCACTAAGTTGACGGGAGTGGTCTGTCACAAAACTCTACAAAGGGATAATTTTTATTTATATGTCAAAATTCACAAATTTAAAATAAAATTAACTGCAGCCTAAACTAAAGTATATTTCTCAAAGTGTGAAAATTTCTGTTTCCCGGTTAACTACTTGTTGCAATTTGAGAATTTTGTTTTCGTAAGACATGAAGTTCAATTAGTGTTAAAACATATTGGAACGGTTGTATCCTTCAATGCTAAATATGATAAAATTGTGACAGTGTTAAAATGAAGTAAACATTCTTGTGTTTGTGCCGTTCAGAATCGCTAATTAATCCCCAATATCAGTTTGGTTATCTAATTTAATAATTTTTATGTAGTTTAGAAACAAAGCAATTACTGTCCGTCAAGATGATTGAAAATTAAATCAATAATTGCAACAATATTGCTGTTTATCGTTATAATTCATATATTGAAAATTTGAGAAAATGATTTATTCCAATATTTCGATCTTATTAGATAGTATTCTGAAATTAAGCAGTAAGTGAATATTTGCTTACACGCAATAACCCTCATCGATCATAATGTAAAAAGTACTAAGCGCTTCTTAAAACTTGTTTAACTAATCTCGTTTTTGCGATTTTAATAAAACATTTTTGTTGTATACAATCCTTCATGTATACATCTAAATATAGCAACGTACGTTCCATGCCAATAATGCAGAATTAGCATGACCACTTGCCTGAAAATTTTTTGGTGCTAGACTTTCACAGATTTTCGTCCACTTAACTCACGTGGTTAGCGAAGCAAGGATGCGGCTCTAGCATGTGACCGCTTCTTGAACACTGGTATAGGACAATATTATTGCTGTTCTATTACTTCTCTCATTCCAGCCATCCGCCGGAGTTCCTTCGGCAGTTTGGCGAGCAGGATGGATGTATATAATCTAAATAATAGGCCACAGATATTTTGATGAGACGTCCTGATACATGTGTTATGTTTATTTAACAATGAATTGTATATGTAAGTAAGTTATTACTATTTAAATCAAACTTTTATGGTGGTTCTGAAAATATCCATAATGAAACAAATATAGTAATTGTGCTTATATTCGATCATTTTAATTATTTTCTAATTAAATATTTTACAAATTGTTCCCATTCAAATTAAGGCTAGATCTCTACTGAAAATATTTGAAAATTCCTTGACTCTATCACCTACAAGTTAATGCTGAAATATGGAGCATATACGTACCAAATCGAAACACATTACAAGTTGAACTGCCAAACTTTACTGTCTTGATCTTCTTGAAACACCAAAACTAAACAAATAGACAATTAAGCTAATTTAAAGACGGAAATTTCATTTTTAAGTATAAAATAACAACAATCAAACATAATTATAGAAATTATTTTTTCTTAAGTCTGATGTCTTCTAATTAAGTCCCGTTATGTTTACGCATTGCACAGTTTGCTCCGGTTCTTTGTTTTAAATTCTCTTGGGAAATTTCTAGTTAGTTAAGAATTGTGCCGCCCAGTCAATGAATTTCTTTAGCTTATTGTTATTACAATACGAATTGTAATTTAAAAAATGATTTGGCTAGTTTAACATTGCCGTAAAGTATCATGTTTTATCTGCTAAGTTCATTCTGTGCCTTAAATGATGGTCAGCTTTCAATATTTCCTAAAACAATTGGTAGCATTTACGATAAATTATTATAAATAAAAAAACTTCATATATCGAAGAATTTTATTTTAATTTGGCAAATAAGAACATTTGACTGGATAGAACATAAAACGACTATTCTTTTAACTTCCAACGTTCTAAATACAAATACGTTAATACGGCGTTTTCAGCCACTATGTGTGGTACCACACATATAAATGCCTTTTCCGAGCCGGACCCGAATTTCGTGCGGCATCAGAAAAAATTATGTATTTGAGCAGCGATTTGTTTAATATTAGACAAAAAATTTCTTTAATTATAAGTTAAGTATTCATGATATTTCTAAATAAGGGAATAAATATTTGGGGTGTTTATATTTGTACGTGAGTGGGAACTGCATATATTGAAATTCCTTCTTACTTTGATTATTATCGCATTGACGTACATCTGTTTATTCGTGGAGTATTCAATAGTTTATTATATAAGTGTCCTATCAGACTTGAGTTATGACAAGCACATGATTGTTCTTGGTGTCGCAATTCAGTGAAACATTTGCGGAACACCTTAAATGGTTGCTTCAACATTCCATAACTAATCAGATAATATAGAAACATAATAATAAATCAAGTTTAGAATTTAGTTTAAACCGTTTCATTTATACTTTGAATGAGTAATTTCATTGACATGCATCAAGATGGTACCATGTACCGACTCCGCAACCACAGTTTTAGTATCATGTACATTTTCTGTAATGTAATGTTAGTATCGGTTACTGACACAATAGCCATAGTGTTAGTATCTTTTACAGACTCGGTATATATATTATATAGAATGAGTTATCATTGGAGTCGCATTGTCGGGACTTTATATGATGTTAGCTTCACTATCGCAGGTCTTCACATTCGTGTAGGAGATTGTACCGTCCTATTATCCCACACTCCTCACCAAAATATATAGTGGTTAATGGGTATAATACCGGCTCCTTCTGATGAGACACCCGTAAGCACGAAACGAATGTGCATGAAATTGTACTTTCCGTTCATGCTGTTTTTGGTTTATCATTCTGGTCACAACTGAACTAATTTCTTACTAGCTTCGCAACACCTAATACATATACATACTGTT
>JAQBSW010012325.1:0-17103 GCA_029291075.1 Eudiplozoon nipponicum | reverse complement strand
CCACATACTTCGACCAAATATATAGTGGCTAAAGGGCGTAATACCGGCTCCTACTGATGAGTCGCCAGTAAGCACGAAACGAATGCGAATGAGATTATACTTTCCGTTCATGCTGCCTTTGGTTTATCCTTCTGGTCACAAATGAACTAATTTGTTACTAGGTTCGCAAAACCTAATACATACTTGCATATATATTAGTTCTTTGCAAAAAACAGTATTTAACTGTAATATATTGAATTGAATGATGTCATGCTTACCGCGAAATGTGATAACTGATATCGATGAAGGCCAGAGTGTATGGTTCAACTGGAGTAACTGGTGTTCGGAAATTGTTGTAATTCTCAATTTGGGTGAACTTTAGCATAAATTTATATCCATCAGGTTGGTATCATGTACCGACTCGAAACCATAGTGTTAGTATCCGGTACTCATCGATTTCAAAAAAGGTATCAGTTACTAACACAATATCCATAGTGTTAGTACCTTTTACAGACTCGGTATATATATTATATAGTGTGAGTTAGCATTGAAGTCGTATTGTCGTTGACTTGAGATTATGTTAGCTTCACTATTACAGGTTTACACATTCGTCTAGGAGATTGTACTGTCCTATTATTCCATATTCTTCTACCAAATATATAGTGGTTAAAGGGCGTAATACCGGCTCCTACTGATGAGTCGCCAGTAAGCACGAAACGAATGTGCATGAGATTATACTTTCCGTTCATGCTGCCTTTGGTTTATCCTTCTGTCACAACTGAACTAATTTGTTACTATGGTTCGCAAAACCTAATACATACTTGCATATATATTAGTTCTTTGCAAAAAACAGTATTTAACTGTTAATCTTTAATTGATTTTCTAGCTTTACTGTGTAGTTAACCAAATATTACAGTCAAGATTTGATCTGGCGAAAGACTTTCTGATTTTATGTTATTATGTTGAACATGGGTTTATTATACATTTCCGCTTTATTAATCGAAATATTTACCATTTCACACGACAAAAAATAGTTCCTTGTAGTATAAAAATCAATAACTTTAATTGGTCTTAAATGCAAATGGAAGTGATTTTACCTAAATATTATAGCTAAGATCTCTGTTAAATGTATTCACTTAAAATTATTCAATGGTTCATGCCTATAAGGGGCAAATATATATGAACCAAATTTAGTTACTCTACATCGATTATTTTATGATTGAAATTCCTAATCTCAAAGATTTCATCCAGTAAATTAAGGTAATTTGTGGTGAAACGGATTGAATAGATTTCCATTCAAATTCTCTGCTTCAACCAAAGATAATTTTTACTCAATATTAAGATTATTAATATAATGACTGTTGCTTCTTTAAACTTGTGCTGAGTTTGAGATCGTTGAGTAAGCATCAATATATGAACATGGAGGATAAATTACTTTTACTTTACTTTACTGCGGCTGACTCCTTTTGGAGGATAAGCCGGCTCCATGTGACATTTCAAGGAGTTTCTTGGGAATTTGGTACAAGTGGTGTCCCCTCACCACTCGGCTTTTTGATCGAGGACGCACCTCTAGCTTTTGCACATCCAAGCGCAGTCTGCAAGGCAGCAGTAAGTTGCATGGTTGCCGGTGGCTGTTGAGAGCTCATCTCGCCATTCGGAAGTACGGGGTACTGTCCAGGAGTCCATGTAATCCTGTGGCTGTTGAACCCTTTTGTGGCGGGGAACACACGCCGAGTCATGGTGCCGTCGTCGAGCTCATGTGGTATTTTATAGGAGATCCGATTGCCGGTCGGAAATCCACCACGCCCTGGTGACACCACCGCCATAGCCCCGTTAGCCCATGTACGATCGGCCATCGAAACATGGTTGACACCGTCGTACCACGTTGAGGAGGGGATGGACTTTACGACGGGAGGATAAATTATCAGACAAATAATAACTAATGAGAACAGAATACTTTCTTTCGGTAGAGAAAACTAGGCGATAGCAATAAGCTATAGGATTTATAATTACTAATGATCTATTTCGTTAATAAGTTGAATTTACATTAATAGTACATGAATCGATTGCCTGCCTCTGGAGCCCGAACCCGCCTTCGCAATTAAAAAAAGATAAGCTAATGTAGGACTGCATAGAATCCATATTATAATTAAAATATACGCTTATGAAACATTTGTTTTGAATTGTAAATTTTAAGCTACATAAAAAGTAACTATAAAGAGCATGCCATGTGAGTTCAATTTAAACCGCCAGGCTCTTACATTATTATTGTCGTGCAATCCTCCGCGCCCATCGTAAAGTACATGTAGGTTCCGAACTGTGGAACTCTGATTTAAGGGATTTTCTAATTGTAAATGTGAAACAATTTAAAGATTCTCTTTAAATCAAGTTTGCGAGCTTGAAGTAACCACCAATCTCAAGGAATTTAACCAGTTGTAAAACGAGGCAAAACTACCGTCATTCACACGTACGGACGCTTCTCGACCTTCCATGACCATCATCAGAGTACGACGACAAACTGACTAGCGAGAATCAAACTGCATTGCGTATATAAGGAAAGCCAAAATTAGATATGTAATGTTGTATTGTACAAAATTCTATGCAAGTAAGATCATTAACTGTTTGCAGCTTCTCACACACACACACACACACACATATATATATATATATATATATATATATATATATATATATATATGGAGAGAGAGAGAGAGAGAGAGAGTAGAGTATGCCACTAAACTATAGGTTTTCCATTGTTCTCTGATGGTGGTCATGGAAGGTCGAAACGCATCAGAAGGTGTGACTGACGGTAGTTTTGCTACGTTGTTCGATGACTGGTTAAATACCATGGGATTGGTGTTTACTTCAAGCTCGTAAACTTGAGTTAAAGTATTTCTACGACCACACGCGCAATAAATGTTTGTTTAAATTAAAGATTTAACAGGACAGACTTAACCGAACTAAGAGTTTATCTAGGTGACGTTTGCCGAGGAGCTATTACGAAGAAGCTACGAAATGCTAATATATCTGTTATTAAAAACAAGGATCTAGACCGTCTATGGTAGTTGATTTATTTATCCATCCGCGACTAGGTTGCATCTATTAAACTTTTTATTTCAAAGCTGAAAAACTAAGAAAATTAATGCGGCCTAACACGGGCTACTGTTTGCGCGTAGCTATTTAACACGAAACTCATTCGTTATTTTTTTGACGCTTTCAGATTCTGACCGCTGTAGCCGGTAATTATGCCCCCGTACGAAATAACTTGCAGCTTGCTCCGCCATACGCCATTCACAAAACTATTCCTTTTATTAATTGCTCATCTAGGAGGTGTAGACAAACACTGAACCACACAATCATAATAATGATAGGTGCGTAAATTTGCTACGCCATACGCTATTAAAAAAATTATCCCTTTTATTAATTGTTCATCTAGGAGGTGTAGACAAACACTGAACCACATAATCATTATAATGATAGGTGTGTAAATTTGCCGGCTGACTGACATGAATGCAACTTACAGTCGATGTATTAAAACAAAAAAAATTGAATTGTCTTAAATTCGAAGCCAAAGTAACAGCACATTTGGGCATATTTTTTAAAGGTGTTGTGGCACAAAAATTAAACATTGCAGTTGATTTGTCTGGTTGCATATATATATATATATATATATATATATATATATATATATATATATATATATAATTTAAATAACTTTATTTCTACAATTGGAGCCAGTGTAAAGTTGTCTGGTTTTTCCCCGAAGTTTATCTCTAGATATAAAATTTTAACGCCAGTTCATTACAATAAAGCAAGTCTTGCACTTTTCAAGTACAAAGTTTGCCAGCAGTACTTTTGTATTTTTGGTTATACGAAATATTTTTCAATGTTAGACTGATCTTGCATCAAGACTGCATTATCTCTTTCTGTTAAAGTATCGCAACGTGGAATTAAGCGTTTTTGAAGAGTCTCAAGTATGAAACACCACAAAACACATCAAAGTAATTAATAAAATGTAATTGTGCGAATATCAATCTTTTCGCCTTTGTATTGTAAAAAATATTATCCAAGGTTAAGGTAGTGAAACCAGCGCGAGGGTTTTCAAAATTGGACTATCAGCAAGGAGTCGGCTAACGCGAGGTCTTAGCCGAAGCGCCTTTATTAATAGTGTTGACGTGGAAGCAGACGATTTGAAGGTGAACATGATGGTTACGTTAACTCGCATAACTAAAAGTGTAGTAGCCTCGTGAACGGAGCTTGTGTGTGTGTGTGTGTGTGTATGTGTATGTGTGTTTGTGTGCGTGCGAACGGGAGAGTGACATTGGAAGATGAAGCATTTGTCCGCGACCTGCAACCTCCTCCGCCCGGTAAGAGGGTTTGCGCTGAGTCGTTGGTTATGCAATTTTCTAAAAAATGGTACTGTTCACCTGCGGACTAGCTCGCTTGCGCAACTGTTCACGCTTTTTTATTCAAATTTAGCCTACCTTGGAATGCATCGTGTTGGCATCTTGTACCGACGCGGAAACCATAGTCTTGGTGCCATTCACGTGCTCGGTATGCATTATATATTGGGAGTCGTGTGGGTAGTTGCATTGTAGAAGGCTTTATATTAAGTTAACTCCGTCTCTGCTTGAAAAGAGATTGTCCCGTCCAATTGTCGCACATTTCGTGAAAAAATAAATAGTGGGCATAGGGCGTAGTACCGGCTCCTACTGATGAGTCGCCAGCAAATAACAAACGGTAGTATACATGCGATTATACCTTCTGTTCATGCTTTCTTTGGTTTGTTTCCGTCTGGTCACAATTGAACTGAATTCTTACTAGGCTCGCAACACCTAATACATACTTGCATAAATATATTAGTTCTCTGCAATAAACAGTATTTAACTGCTATATATTGATCAAGATCAGAGTGTATGGATTAAGTGGAGTAACTGAACTATAGCATACATTGATATCCATCGTGTTGCTACCATGTACCGATTCGGCAATCATAGTGTTAATACTATGAACATTTGCGGTACTCTTATGTTGGTATTGGGTACTAACACAGTAGACTTAGTGATGATACCCTTTAAAGACTCGGTATATATATATATATATTTTTTTTTTTTCTCTCCCCCACATCCTTCACCCAAATATATAGTGGGCAAAAGGCGTACTGATGAGTCGCCAACAAACACCAAACGACTGTACACATGAGGTAATACCTTTCGTTCATTAGAACTTTATTTTATCCTTCTAATCCTATTGGAACTAAATTGCTACTAGATACGCAACACCTAATGCAAAACTAAACGCGTATTAGGTCTCCGCAAAAAACACTCTACAAGTGTAGCCATGTTTGTTTTGTAAAGTGGGTAAATATGAAATTGCAACTAAGCTGAATATAAAATCACCTTCAGTGCATGGTAACCAAGCCTAAATAACAAATTAAATTCAATTAGTAAAGGTGCTGCTAAATGGTTATATTTTTGGGCTTTCAAGGGCACAGCATATATGAAATACCATTGTGCTATTATGTGTGTTGATAAATGCATATTTTGGGTAAATTTGTTTTGAAATTGATTTGGACAGGTTAATTTTAATAACGATATTGTAATTATTAATCAAATAAAGACAAATATTCCGTTTATAACGTGATTATTGAATAGGACACACAATGTTGTCCATGAAAGAGTTGTGTTCATATTCAGCAATAACTTTGATGGTGCCTTGTAAACCTGAGGTTTCCCTGACAAATAACCTTGCGAAAATTACGTTTAATCAAGGTTGCAATCTTGATGCAAACACATGACCCATTAATTACTTACATATGTTGGTATGAACTAAGAATTGTATAGTGTGGAAAAGGCAATTCCTCCAGTAGACCGGTTTCGCCCTTACTGGGAACTCAATGCGTATTAGCCAGAATTTGCCACGGACAGGGCTCAAACCTGGGCACGTCTGCTTCAGAATCTGGTGCTCACAAATTTCCGAAGCAGGCGTGCCCAGGTTCGAGCCCTGACCGTGGAAAATTCTTGTTAGGACGCGATGAGTTCCCAATTGGGAGGAAACCGGTCTAATGAATGAATTGCCTTTGCCACACTAATACAATAAATAGTTTATACTGTTATATGTTTGTTTATATATGGATCGCAACCATGATTAGAAATATTAATTGTTATCAACGCCCGCGCGACCAATTTTTGTTTAATGACCTTGAGAAAAAGCAAAGTAAAATTAAGATAGAATTCAAATAAAAATAATTAAAAAATAAAAATAACATCATTTAAAATAATAACTGAAGGAGATATTTTTTATTTACCGTCAGCATATGCAAAATAGTATCTAGTCATTCTTCTGTTGTTCTACATTATATCTCTAGATTGCATCATTTCTGTAGTTTAATAACAAATCGTGCAGAGCCATTTTCAACTTTGAAACACAAGCGACATCAACGAGTATCCAACTGACGTAAAGAGTGTCCAAAACATAAATTAGTATAAAACTAACAATTATCATAAGTTTACGGTATTGATGACTTCGGTGGTATATTGCACAGCTAAATATATTACGCAGTTTATGTCCAAGTCGTAAAAATTCTGGATAATATTAACACGTAATGTGTAAAGGAGAAACCGATACTGTAGATTAATGGAATTTTATAATTTATGCGTGGTATGATGCACACAGACAATATACGGTCGTTGACAAATGTATGTTCATAATGTAACTGATAATTATATCAAAATTGTAAACGCAATTAATTTCCGTTTAAAAATATGAATGTTCAATTCAATACCATTTCCCTAGGTGGCGTGGTGTCTGTACTATATTGACGGATTTGGGGTGGTTTGTTGGAACTTTGGGCTTAAATGGATGCCATATTAGCTCTAACTTAAAGAAAAAGGCTTAACCGAGTTAAATTTGTCGGTATACGCCTGAAAATTGTATGTTGTGTGCGGAAGGGTGGCTTAGTGAATAGAGCACCAGATTCCGAAGCAGACGTGCCCAGTTTCGAGCCCTGTCCGTGGAAAATTCTGGACAGTACGCGATGAGTTCCCAATAAGAACGAAACCGGTCTACTGGATGAGTTGTCTTTTCCACGCTATTCAATGCTTAGTTTATGCTGACAAATGTATGCACATAATGGGTTTTTAAAAAAAAATCAAGATCGCAACCTTGATTGAAATTAATTTTTATCACAGCCTGCGCAACCATTATTCTTTTAATTATATAAATGTTCGGATTTGACCGCATTTTGCTTGTGCGGGACAATTGGTAGCACTAATAGGTCGGTAAAATCTTGAACTTCCTTCATATTCAGATGATGTAATTTTTGGCCTCAATTGATGGGTTCTCACTTGTCCCTTCTTCTTTAAGCCTTCAATTAGCTGATTGTCTGAAAATGACGTTGGATCAAGATTTTCCATTGTTCTTTGCACAACCATTGTATTTTGTAAAGCCCTTGACTTTTGCTGGTCTCTGAATGACGCTTGTCGGCCGGTAAAATCTTGATTCATTTACATTTCAAGGTGAACAGCGTGCAGGTCTCGTTGACTGATGGATCCTACCTGGTTCGGTCACCATAAAGCCTTCCACACATGGACTGTCCATTGAAAATTTTGTAATCATAAATCTTGAAAAATTTTTTTAAAAACCTTTAAATAAAGAACAGAACACTGTCAAGTGAAATTAAGCAGACTTCGAGATATTTTATACGAATAATTTCCTGACGTCGTAAATAGATAATTTTCTCTACTGAATCAAGTAAACCTAGAAAGTGTGACGAGGGATAGGAAGATCTGGATATTTCTGCTAGCCTTTTACATGTGGTATAAAGTTTTTTAACTAAAATGGCAAATTTAACCATTTCAACACATCAAAAGTGCACAAACTCCACTTCAATGAGCGTAATCCCATCAATTCTGGTGAAGACATGCGCTCAATAATGGCAACTAAAGAGGGGAACAACAAGCAAGTATCAATATTTAAATA
Organism: Eudiplozoon nipponicum; assembly: GCA_029291075.1. NCBI lineage: Eukaryota > Metazoa > Platyhelminthes > Monogenea > Mazocraeidea > Diplozoidae > Eudiplozoon > Eudiplozoon nipponicum. Next base: position 9,144 of record JAQBSW010012325.1, on the reverse strand, counting down.
GATCTTAACTTACGCACCATCCAGTACAGACTGAAATTACTTGTAACTGAGTTCGTGACCTCATGCATATCGATATGAAGCCGTAACGTAACAAAAAATCTGATTAGGAGATCCTGTGAAGTTTAGTCAAGATGTGGCCTTACGCATGAACTAGCGACGGGAAAATCGCTTGCCTAAATTTGGCACTCACATAACGTAGGAGATGTCGCTTGCACGAATACTGAATTAAAAACTGGCTCCAACAAAAGATTAAAAATATTGGACTAGGAATAGTTAAATCTCAACTAATAAATCAAGTTTTTGATAACGCAATATAGGATCAGTTTCATTTTCATCATATGAATTGTTATTCTGCCTGTTCCAATTGCTCTACTGTAAATCTTATCATTTGGCATATCTTTAATGTCACCATAAACTATATATATATATATATATATATATATATATATATATATATATATCAATTCTGTTATATTTAAAATCGTTTAGAGAATAGCAAACACCAATCCCATTGTTTTCAAATCCAGTCGTCGAACAACATAACAAAATCCAATCGCCAGTCGCAATCGCATTGACGCGATTTCGTCCTTCCATGATCATCATCAGAGTACGACGGCAAGCTAACAAGCGAGGATCAAACTGTATCAGATATATAGAGAGAGAGTATATATATATATATATATATATATATATATATATATATATATATATATATATATAAGGCTGAAAGCAGAATTGATATAATGGCTCTCATCTCTAGTAGTCTCGCATTACATTGTACTGACTGGAAATGTCGGCTGCACGATTTCTATGCAGTCATGAACAATAACATTTTGCAGCTTTCGCCACAGTTACATATATAGGCAAAACAATTAATCAAACATTGATTGTCACTTTTTCTTACTATGCTACTAGAATCCTTATTTTTAGTTTTGAATTCATAATTTATCTCTAATTTACTTTAACTTCGTACTCTAATTAAATTGAGTATTTCTACACTAATGTTTCAGTTATTTCTCTTGGCATTAATTTACCACAGGTGAATGTACTTTTGTATTACATTCTGGGCTCCTAAACTATTTACTTAGCTATCGATTAATGTATGTCAGATTGAAAGTAAAATCTCAATCGACTCTATAATAGAGATACACTAAAGGTGTGGGAATTATAGTTAGAAATGGTATTCTCATTTGTGTGTGTGTGTATGTCTCAAACACGTGCAATTAATATATTGACATTCAAAGGTTGTTGATTACTCACGTGAACATACGCGTGCATCTAATCACACATTTGAAACTCTCGCCTTTATAGTAAAACATCAGACATTTTTATGAAATCTGTCATTTTAAAGCGTCAAGTCTTCATACGCGCATACCTAAACCTAACAGATGTGTTTAACGAGTTCATTCGGCATTTTAAATGAAAAGCCTCTTTTCATATTTAATGGCCAACGCCAGTTGGACAGCAACAAATGGCTCTATCGTCCAAAAGCCGACTTGTGTGCCTAGTCTGGCTTCCATACGGCAGACACATTCCCGTCTACTCAACTCGACTAGAACAACTGCCCCAGTTCCAATGAAAAATTAGGGACAACAATCAACTGCTCTATTGATATGATTTGGAGACTGAAATGGTAACATGTTGTTGACTCACTGTAGCCTCACTGTTTAACTGCTTAGTCTCCGCGATTCGCGTTCGCGGGTTTTCGCTATGCACTCTCAGTTGCACAAAGATCCGATTGATCCCCATTTCCAAGCACGCATCGAGTTTGTCTTCTTATTGGCTGAGTTCGGATTCGTCCCTTTCTTACGAAGGCTTCCACATCGTTCAGACTAACCACTGGAAATGAGTTGCGATCTAATCTTCGTTGACTGGCGACGTTTCGGTGCGCGAAGATTATAGAGCCTACCTCATTTTCAGTGGTTAGTATGAGCGAAGTTGAAGTCTACTGAGGAAAGTGACGAATCTGCACCCAGGCAATAACAAGACAACCCCGATGTGTACATGGAAATGAAGAGGTCAATCGGATCTTTGCGAAACTGTTAGTGCAAAGTGAGAACCTGCGAAAGCCAGTCCAGGAGACTCAACATTTGAAACTCGCACTGCGCAACCATTCAAGAAATACATCACTGTTTCAGCCAGACAGTCGACTCTTTCTAAACTCATTGTTACAAGTCTGGCAAAATCCGTCGATAGCACAAAAGGTCATTTGGTTTCTTGTTACATTCCTGTGCACCGGGCGTTTAGTTCCATTTGTAAATAGACAATTCCATACGCGAAAGGATAGGTAAAACGAACTCGGAAAAAAATTTTTTTACACGCTTGGCATCTTTTAGAAAATCAGTCGTCATTATTTAAAGAAAAACACACCAAATTCTTCACCAAGTTCTATACAGCTGATATGACTTAATGGTAGAAAACAGTATTTTAGATGGATTTTTAATAGGATTTTTGCGTCTTTACTCCCATCCTACCTATTTATACTATTCTAGTAATACAACAATTTAAATGTTTAAAATGAATAATTAGTCTGACACATGCAAAGGATAAATTAATGTCTATTGATTGCAGCTACAAATAGATGTACGTGCATTTGTATTAATAATATTTAACTGAATCTTTATTGTTTATATATACACATACATATGCACATGCGTGACGTGAGCCTATTTAATGAAATGACAAGAATTGTTATTAATCAAGCCTATCCTGAGTACAACCTCAGTGGTTTGAATTGAAATTTAACATGTGCATGAGACGTTCGGATGTCTAGTTTTATCACATACAATGGCATGTGCTTATGACGAGTGTTTCTGATTTATCGGTCTCCCTCCATCAGAAAATGCGAGGACGACCTCAGTTACGTCATTTCACATGGAGTGTGTAGAACAAATAGTCTAAGGCATGCGAATAACAAATTCCTGTTCAGTCACTCTAGTTTCACACAGTTCGATGAACGTAACAGTTATCGATGTATGCACACACACACTTACGGTTGTGACACGCAACTATCTAGTGAAAGGTCAGTCTGAAGTATAAATAATATGGCCAGAGGAAATATCGCGCCTGTTTCAAAACTTTTGTTTTTCAAAACTGGTGAGAATGGACCAACTGAAGAAGGCGGCCGAAATATTTTGTTGAAGAAGAAAACAACTGGAATTATTACAGCGTTAGTCCAAACCGCAGATCAGGTAATTACGAATATTCCAGTTTCGCAAATTTTTTTATGGTAAAATGTAGTTGTTTCATTTTAAGCCGGTATGTAAATGATTGTACAAACTTATACTAATGCGCAAAATATCGCACCTATACACGCTTGGAAATCATTAATGTTGTGTGTGACCATTATTATATATATGCCCCTTAAAACCGTATAAAAATTTAGCGATCCGTGCAAAAAACAACTGGCCAGTACGTGATGAGTTCCCAATAAGGACGAAATTGGTCTAATGGATGAATTTCCTTTCCTACACTCTCCAATTCTTAGTTTATGCTGACAAATGTAGGTACTTAATGGGTCAGGTGTTTATATGAAGTTCACAGAATAGCGAGATAAAATCGCAATGAATTTGAGAAATAAATCGTGTATTTTTGTATAATATATCAAACAACAGGTATCCAAATGAAAGAAGTAAGACCACTATCATTTAGTTAGAAATTAGATTTAATAGCTGGTACCATACAATGTTTGAAAGCAAGGGGGCTTTAGTTGGATTACATTCTGCAACCAAAAACAGGAGTCTGGGAAGGCAATTGCTAGTTTACACGACTCTGTGCACACACACACAAACATTGCAGATGATGCACCTAACAGCTTCCGATGTACGTAACTCATGTTCGTTTGCTTGTTTGAAAAAATCATGGAAAAAATTCAGCAATTCATGCATGAAACGGCCAATCAAGCAAAAAAATATAACTAGCATTAATATACAAATTTTAGTTATCAGCCCATTTATAAGACGAATTTAAGAACCAATAGACGGGAATAAAAATTTGCTTCATACCAAAGAACTTTAAATAATGTTTATCTGCGTTGAAATTTGTTGTACGAATCTATTAAAAAGTAGAAACTGGCAAACAAAGCATATTAAATTAAGGGAAGTATTACAGCAATTAATCAAATATAAGTAAAATATTAAACAATTTAGATTATAAAGAAAGTAAAATAAGCATGAAGGTAAAGATAAGTGTTTAAAACAGAAAAACGTTAAAAGATTAGCAAAATTATAGTATAAAGTTATAGCCAAAATCAAGAGCTTCTAAATGAGTAACTTAAAGGTAGTAAAAGAAAACAACATGATTTTTTACAGGAAAAATAATCGAAAGATATTACTGGTAGTTAAATTTATATTGACATCGGATGAGAATAATTTTTGTAAATAAAACTGTTATCTAGTCCTTATATGGTGCTTTCTAACCGATTCTCTCGATGCAATTTATGAAAAGCCTTTCCTAACATTGCTATTTATTATTTTGTACTGAAGTTAAAGTCCATATTAAGTGCATGTAAAATTCAATTTATTTATTTTTGATTAAGTTACAATCACCTTTCTATTTTAAGCAAGAAGATTTCCTCTATTCATTCTCTCCGCACGTGTATTGTTCTAAATTATCTACATTTTTTATCAAAATAACATAAACGAGGTAATATAAAATGTTTATATCCTTTTGAAAGGAATTTTCATTCACTCACTGGATTAGCTTTGCCAACAGTTTCTATTCTTTCGGCATTATAATGATTACAAAGTTGACATCAATGATAAAATTATCTAAGATTGTTCAAATTTACCATTACTGTAGAAGATATGACAATTCCTCAACGTTATATTTTTTTCTGCGGACGCAGTTCGGGCTCTATTTTGTAGACTAAACTACGTAAAACAATAACACATTATTATGCAATCAATGAGCCAAACAAAGTTAAGGACGAAACCGGTCTACTGAATGAGTTTCCTTTGCTACTTTAGGCAATGCTTCGATTATACCCGAGAAAAGATATAAAAGTGAATGGTGTTTAGTTTTCTCCCACGGTCCATCTATATACCAGTCAATTTCTGGTCCATATTTTACAATTTTCGTGCAGGATTTTCTTTAGTTTAAACTGTAGATTTTTATTTCTATAGATTGATTGCCGCGATGGTTTAAAAAAATGAAATTTAATTGCATTTTCTGTTTGAAAAGCTAGGTTTTGTTGTGCAACCAAGAAGCGTTTGCTTCCGCATTCAAACGAGAAAGGCACTCCTGATAGCTGGATGGTAAAATATTCACGATGGCTCTTATTTCAGACGCAAATATCTGTACTATTCTAACAAAGCTTAATTTATTGAATGATTGTCTTATTTTGACGTCCATCATCATGTACATAGCTACTCTAGCTTTCTTTTACTTCCCTAGCACGTCAGTTAATTTGAATACGATTTGAAAGTTTTCCCTCGTTGCTTGCATTCTCAAAAGGCACACGAGAAAAAGTTGCAGCCGCCGAAAGTGGCCACCTGCGCTCCAAGACGCACACCAGTGACTGTGACGTCTGAACGCCAGCGTCCTTTACTTCCACGAATGCAGCTCAGTGTACACGATCAAATCAGCCTACAACTGCTACAACTAGATTTGATGAAATCACAGTATAGTCCTTCGGAAAGCATGCAGCCTCGTTTAATGACGACGGCCAACAGGGCGGGTCGTGACGGAAAAGCAACTAGTCTCTTCTTCACCGGCAGCAGCTCGGCCAACAAGAGAGAATACCTCATCAGGCCGGATAAGCTGGAGCATCGACAAAACCGAAAACATTCACCTGGCAGGTAAACCAAGACGAAGTTTATAATTAAGCATTAAACGTGCGTAGAATCCCTAGACAGGAGAATACTACTAGCCTAATCTGTATGTCATCACTTGATCCCTGTGAACATTTGCATAGTACTGCAGAAGCCGACAAGTTTAGCAATGCAATGAATTCCACGCATGAAATGGACAAAATTTAACCCCAACTAGTTTAATATACTTTTCATACAAAAATAAACAATCTCCATAAATACATTTATCTTATTAAACGAACATTGGTTGCGCGGGTGGTGATAACAATTATTATAATCAAGGTTGCGGTCTTCATATAAACACCTGACCCATTAATTACTTACATATGTCAGTATAAACTAAGAATTGTATAGTGTAGAAAAGGCAATTCATCCAGTAGACCGGTTTCATCCTTATTGCGAACTCATCATGTACTGGCCAGAATTTGCCACGGACAGGGCTCGAACCTCGGCATGTCTGCTTCGGAATCTGGTGCTCTCTAACCACTGAGCCATCCTGCCGCACACTTCGTTAAATATCGATCTGACAAAACTTGAGATTGTGAAATCATTATTTAAAATATTATTTTTCTAACGTTCTTGTTTTCTGATCTATTTTAGCGTAAAATTAGTTTTAAAATAACTTGTAATTAAACCCATTTAGAATAGTTAAAATTATAAATCTTGATTACACGCACGCACACCGCATAAATTTTTAGCTTCGATGGTAACGTAACGTCAATGCTGTCTCTGAATTCAAAGCCACTTCTAACTAGCAGAAGATTAAAATATTTGCATGCTGGAGAGCACTCTTCACCTGGCAAGAACCACTCCCAGGTTATTCAACATGGTAGGTCGCGCAACCTTATCCATTCCTTTCATCCTCATGCCATGAGGCATTTTAACCCGCGAAACCCTGTCAGTTGGCGCTCAGAAACGAAGAAGGAGAACAGTGATAACCCTGAGGGTGTGTTTCGCTTTACACGAGCACGAGGTGTTGACTGGCAGAAACGTTTGGTCTCCTTGCTGGACAATTCGTTTAGACTTCGAAATTCATTTGGTGCACCTGCTAACGCAGACACTAGTGCGCGCAGCAAACGGATAGAAAACGGTGTAAGAAATAGGCGCAGATTGGCAAACTTCCACAATGAAGCTAACAATTCGAGTCAAGGGCATCGTCTCAGTTGGAAAAATGGGCACCTGCTCCAGTCGGCCGTGGAATTTGCTGTTGGCAAATCGCATTACGGCACCGATACACCTGTTTTCGCCCAAGCTGCTGATAAACTGGACGGCGTTAAACCAACCAATTCCGCTTCCCCAACCTGACGTTGGCTGCCTTAGAAGAGCAAGGTGTTGTGCAAAACGAGGATTTGGGCAACGTTAAGGCTACACAGCTGAATTTGCACAATTGCCCTCCAAATCGGTTTCCGCCGGAAGGTGTTTGTGGAATCGATGGCCAGTCGTATGCAACCAGTTGTCATTTGCTGGCTGCCAGTCAGAAGGCTCAAAAAGAAATACTTGTAGCCTACAAAGGGAAGTGTAAAGGTGGGTTATCCTAAGATGTCATTTTCGCGGGTTTTCTTAGTTAATTGTTCTTATCCTAACCGGTCGCATATCTCGTATTAAATGCAATGTTGAGTTGACAAGCAACCTGATCAATTGATTATTTTCAAATCTTTGAATTTTCCGGTGATGTTTAATATTCTCCAAATCAAGTTTGCGAGTTTTAACTCAGCAAAAATCCTATCAAGTCCGAACAGTCGTATAAATTAGCACCAGTTACACGTTCTGCCGAGTTTCCACATTCCATGGTGATTATCTAAGCGGACGGGCAAATAGACTAAGGACGATCAAGCCGCAAGGTACATTTAAGTTTAGGAAAATGAGGTATACGGCTCTGATGCGTCACATACCTGACTGGTACTATGGAATACACCAAATCTATTCAGTTGTGAACAACAATTTTCAGTTTCCCTCATTGGCACTTGAGAAGGAATTATTGAGTATTTTCAGGCAGACAGCCTTCTAAAATACTAATCTCACATTTAAGATATGCGGCTTTCACCTCCAGTAACCGCGCATATATTGTACTTGACTGACAATGTCGGATGCACTGTTTCTATGCAGTCACGTATATTCATATAAGTAATACAATTAAACAGTCAATCACTTCACCGGTGGTCGTAAAATTTCTTCAAACAAATTTTCGAACTTAAAGAAACACCAATCCCATTGTATTTAACCAGTCGTCTAAAATACCTATATCAAATTTTAGCAAATAAATACGGCTAAATTTGGGAATTTCTCCTTGTCAATCTTGGTTAGAGTGAAGTAGTGCCAACTAGTCGATAAAAAGTCATCGTACTTATTTAGCGGTCATGGGGAATTAATGCCATTGGCAAAACTTGCCGCTTTTAAATAGTCAAACGAGTATTATCACTTGGTTTATTTGTGAATACGAAAAACACATTCCTAATATAGCTGGGCCATTGAAGTAGATTTATTGATCCAATGTTGAGAATATTCCAACAAAAGGTTTATAATCATTAGCATTAGTTCTCAATTGAAGGCAACAACTGATTCTGTAGATATATTATATTTCGGTGAATTTCGTATATCATACAACAAAACTTGCTAAATCATTTTCCTTTATGCAGTATGACATGTTTGGCTTTATTACATTTGACACAGGCGTTTCGAACTAATTGACTTTACACCCGTTCTACCTGGTCGTATACACCAAACCCAATAATAAATTGGAAAGTGTGTTCAAAAACCACCGGACGCTGAGTTTCTCTAGATAGTATATCACCCAGATAATTTGTGCCGAAACTGTGAACCACAAAATATTTTTTTCCGAACAGCGTATGATAAATGTCACTGTAAAGGTGAATGAGACCAATAATAAAGATACAATACTTCATTATAATCCGACGACTTTTTCTTTGACAAACCTTGATCCTATAATATTTGTGGAATTATTATCATCAATATATTTCGCGTTACATAGTGATGTAGATACAAGTTTTGGAAAAGTGTTTGCTCATTGACAATACACATACTACACGTGTATTTGTTCATTATAAGAAAGAATGGGATGATTTAATATTTGATCGAGGCCATATGAATAGGCTTTTGTACGGGTGTGTCAATAGTTCAGTATATTATCTTTATTCAATTATAATATGTACACACTTCGAAAGAACTGAACTTGAATCCTTTTCAAAGTCTGCAGATAAATATTTGCATTTGGTTCAAGGCTCCTATTTAGTAGAGACTACGTTCTTACTACCACCGAATAGTGTCCAGTGAGGGCAAAGGAACTGTGTACGACGAATTGCATTTGCTATCCTAT
>JAQBSW010012324.1:0-17105 GCA_029291075.1 Eudiplozoon nipponicum | reverse complement strand
TCTCGATATTATAATGTTGGTTTTTCGGTTACTGAAACAGCCATAATGTTAGTATCCTTTACAGACTCGGTATATATATTATATAGTGTGAGTTAGCGTTGATGTCGCATTGTCGAAGACTTTATATGATGTTAGCTTCACTATTGCAGGTTTACACATTCGTCTAGGAGATTGTACCGTCCTATTATCCCACATTCTTCACCAAAATATATAGTGGTTAAAGGGCTTAATACCGGCTCCTACTGATGAGTCGCCAGTAAGCGCGAAACGAATGTGCATGAGATTATATTTTCCATTCATGCTGTCTTTGGTTTATCCTTCTGGTCACAACTGAACTAATTTGTTACTAGGTTCGCAACACCTAATACATACTTGCAATTAATTAGGTTGCCTTTTTAATTGTATATAATTGATTTTATTCTAAGATGAACACAAAATGAGAAAGAAACGTTTCTTTTAACCGATGGTGTGTCGAGAAATAACTAGGTCTTATGGAAGCCCTGGATAACAGACCGAAATCGTGATGAAAATCCGATTTTATCCTGTTAACACACGCGTTTCAATACTTCTTGCGTATTTGTCTATTAATTTACGTGACCAGTCGTTAATTTACTCTCCACTAAATTATACTTAGAGCCTGTAGGACGGTAAAACATAAGCCTTTAAATGTTAATGTCTTATTTAATATGATCACCAGTGTTGATCAAAGCCAGCTAATGAGCCTTTTACTGAAGTAGCAGGAGCTCCGTATCGTTGCCTTCTCCCTTATTATCATCTTTGTGCTTGTACGAAGGTATGAAGTTAAACAATTTCATTGAATTGTCCAATAGTAAGAAGTGAACGTGAGTTCTTTCACGCTTCAAACACCTATAAAGGAGCTTGGTAATGTGATACTAAGACGGGATCTCAAATGCCGATGATGTTTAACATGTGATTGCTAGTTTTCGAGCAATGTCAGCTTATGAGTCTTTCTCTGAAGTGTTCTGAGCTCAAGATCTCTACGTTCTCCCTATCATTATATTCGATTTTGACAAGGACATTCTTTTAAAAGCCACCAATTCAAATGTCTGATAGGAGTCGGTGACCAGGCGTACATTTGTAGTCCCGGAAACGATTAACGTAGCGGCTATCTGGCAGTCACGCATCAGTATTTAAGGAATAGTGGTTCTTCTATTTAATTGCCAATGTCGATCAAAGCCAGCCTATGAGCCTTCTATTTAAATATGGGGAGCCCCAGATTTTTGCGTATTTCGGTTTTGTACAAAGGCATGATTTGAATTATTTTTTATGGAATTGTCCACTAGTTTTCGGTGCACAGAGCGAAAAATTCTCGTGTCATAATTAAGTAAAAGATCACTTCATAAAGGGTGATTTATTGCTATTATCGGTGCCGATCAGAGACACCTTATAAGCCTTTAACTTAAATAGCAGAAACTCTGGATAACCATTTTCCTTTATAAAAGGGAATGCTTGTATGTCATCGGTTCTCAAATTCTGATGTATTTTAGAATGTGATTTCCGGAGTCGAACATGGCCGCAGATCAACTTGGTTGCAATCTCCCATGACATAATATTCATTTTTTACAACGGCCTTACTTTTAAAACATTTTATTTATTTTGTATTAGTAGTGGTCGATCAACTCTTCTTTTGCACTCCGGAAAACTATGAACATAGCAGTTATGCGTGGATGACGCATCAATTTTTATAGCTTCATGTCTTTTGAAACGCAATTTCTGGTGCCAATACAAGCCAGTATATGTGACTTACAGAAGTAGTAATATGTCAGAATTGTCGCTTTCTCCCTTTGCATAATATTCGTTTTTGTACAAAGGCATGATATGCAATAATGTTTATGGAATTCTCTACTATTATTGGATGGCAACGTGTTCTATTACAGTTCACAAATATATAAAATTCCATGCTATGCGAGTTTAAATCTTCAATTTTTAAAAGTTGACATAATTTTCAATGTGATTGCAGATGTCGATCGAAGGCAGCTAATAACTCGTTAACGGAAGTGGCAAGCGCTCAGGATCGTTACAATCTGTCTTGCCAATTTTTTTATCTCCAAAGGCATGATTTGAAGTACAATTTTTGTAATTGTTCTCGAATAATTCGTGGAGTGGTGTTCTCTTTGAAACCACTCAAATTTAAACCTCATGATCCTGGTACGGTGGGGCAACGATTTTAAATGCTGAATGATTTTAACGTTTGCCTACTGGTGGCGATAATGTTCAGCATATTAAACTTTGCAAAATATTGTTTTTTGTACAAAGGCATGATTTTCACTTCAACCTTTGGGATTGTCCTCCAGTAATGTGTGGTCTTTTGTTCTGTTACAGTCGACGCAAGTGTAATGCTCATATTCATGCTACAGTGAAGCAAACGTTCTTCCCTGCTAAAATATTGGAAAATGCGATTATTGTTGCCGGTCAGGGGCAGCTAATATTCCTTTTAACCATAAATCAGGACCTCATAATGTTCTGCTTATCCTGCCAAAATAGAGTTTAATGCTAAAATATTGGAAAATGTGACTAGCGCTGCTAATATGTGCAGCGAATGTGTACTTTACACAAGCATCCGTAGCTCAGAATCGTCGCCTTCTCCTTTAGCATAATTTTCGACTTTTTCAATGTCCTGATTTTAAGACCTTTTAACATTGACCACTAGCAATGCGTGGTCTAGTGTTCTAGTACTGTCCACACTGATGTAAATTTCACGGACACGCTACAGTGAAGCAACATCTTGAATTAAAGTGATTTTAAAATTTCTTTAGCGAGGCCGAAGTTGGGAAGTTGATGTTGCTTTTACACGTTTATCAAGAGCTCGGATTCGTTGCCTTCTGTCAGGCCAAATAAGTCGCATTCGATCAATCTCATGAATTTAATTACTTTTTTGAAATTGACCAAAATCTGTGCGCGGTCCACAAGCTTATACCAGTCTTGGTCATGCTAGAGTGAAGCAACAGTTTTTAAATGCTTATGTATTTTAAAATGTGATTAACGCTGCCTAATATGGCCATTTAATGTATCTTTTAATCGAGCTTCTATAGCTCAAGATTGTCAACTTCTCCATTGCGAAAGTATTTGTTTTTCTCCTCGGCATGTCTTTAAGTGCTTTTTCTGGAATTGTCCACTAGCAATTGGTGGCCTAATCTTCTTTCACATTTTACACATCTAGAAATTTCACGGTCCTAAATACTGCATTTTAAAACGTGATTAGTGGTGTCAGTCTAGTAAATCCTATAGGCTTTTTATTGAAGTGGCCGGAGCTCGTGATCCTTGCCTTTTCCCATGCCAAATTATTCCATTTCTCCCAAGTCATGGTTGGGTAATGTATAAAAAAACTTTCCTCTATTAGTGTATGATATGATGTTCTTATTCTGTCCATACGTATTTAAGTGTAATGGTTATGCAACATTGCAGCATCAGTTGCTAAATAATGATTCATTTAAAAAATTGTTTTGCCACTGTCGAACAAGTCCAGCTTTTGAGTCCTTTATTGATTTAGCAGTAGTTTAGCATCATTGCCATCTCCTTTCGTTTTGTTCAAAAGCATGATTTAAACTAAACAATAATTGATTGCGCGGTAGGTGGTAACAATTCTTTAAATCAAGTTTGCGAGCTTGAAGTAAACACCAATCCCATTGTATTTAACCAGTCGTCGAACAACATAACAAACCTACCGCCAGCCGCAACGCACTGACGCGTTTCGACCTTTCATGATCATCATCAGAGTACGACGGCAAACTGATTATCGAGGATCAAACTGCATTGAATATATATGAAAATCAAAGTTAGATATGCGGCTCTCACCTCTAGCAATCTCGCATACATTTAATTTGACTGGAAATGTATGCAAGACTACTAGAGGCGAGAGCCGCATATCTAATTTTTCTTTCCATATATATGGGCAATGCGGTTTGATCCTCGCTAGTCAGTTTGCCGTCGTACTCCGATGATGATCATCGAAGGTCCAAACGCGTCAGTGCGTTGCGACGACAGGTTAAATAAAATGGGATTGGTGTTTACTTCAAGCTCGCAAACTTGATTTAAAGAATAGTATTTAAATTGTTCACTATTAATGATATACCTAGTGTTCTTTTACACTACAGTCATCTATATGGTTTATGTTTATAGGAAAATGAAGTATCAGATTTTAAACGCTGATATATTTTAAGATTTTATGAGCGGTTTCGATCAAGGCTTGATTTTATATTTCAGGGATAGTTGCTTTTTGCCTTGCCATAATATACCTTTTTTCGAAAGGAATTTTTTAGTACTTTCAATTTAATTTTTCTAGTAGTAATGGGTTACCTTGTGTTATTGTACAGTCCACACATCTATAACTTTCATGGTTTTATTGATAGTGTAGCGTGAAATCTTATGCTTCCGTGTATTTGTGTGATGGTTGCCTGTTTGTCTCTCTGCAAACAGTAAGACATTACATGGCATTTCGCCATTTTCTATGGTAAAAATAAACGTTTTTATCTCATTTTATGTTTAAAAATCTTCCAATTATAATATTTGCAAGCTTTTAAAATAGACAACTTTATAATTGAGGCGTTAAGAGATTGTGAGATAGTTGGGTGTTGATGTCCAAATTTTCGATAGATTTACGTTAGCCGGCCGGCGACAGGGTTGACAACTAATGTGATCGATTGCAGAATTTGAATGGTGAGCAAATGTCCACAGTTGCGCAGTGTACTATTGAAAATTCTAAGGCATGAACACAAAGTATTCAGAGCTCACCTATATGCATATTCCTATTGAAATGGTTTAAGAATATATACTTATGTTGATCTTTCGAAAATAACTAATTTCTATATTGTCAAAATACAATATACCATTTGATTGTAACATTAGTTCGACCGATATTCACGTATATCATTGGTATGACAAAATTAGTTACATATACATAAATATAATTTACTTTTCAACCACCTACGCCATTGCACGCTGCCTGTTTCGTTTTAATTATTAAATAATAACCACTATATGATTCCATACATATACGTGCGCGTTAGAAGCAATGGGAAGCAGACTCCAAAGCCAATACAAAAATGGCAATTGTATTAAGTTATGGCGCTTAGCCGTGTCCTCATAAAGAGAAGCACGAAACGCGTGTGCTAACAGGATAAAATCGGATTTTTATTACGATTTCGGTCTGTTATCTAGGCCTTCCATAAGACCTAGTTATTTCTCGACAAGCCATCGGTTAAAAGAAACGTTACTTTCTCATTCTGTATTCATCTTAGAATAAAATCAATAATACATAATTAAAAAGGCAACCTAATTAATTGCAAGTATGTATTAGGTGTTGCAAACCTAGTAACAAATTAGTTCAGTTGTGACCAGAAGGATAAACCAAAGACAGCATGAATGGAAAATATAATCTCATGCACATTCGTTTCGCGGTTACTGGCGACTCATCAGTAGGAGCCGGTATTACGCCCTTTAACCACTATACATTTGGGTGAGGAATGTGGGATAATATGACGGTGAACTATAGCATACATTGATATCCATCATGTTGGTACCATGTACCGACTCGGCAACCATAGTGTTAGTACCATGTACCTTTTCGGTACAATAATGTTGGTATCGGTTATTGACACAATAGCCATAGTGTTAGTATCTTTTACAGACTCGGTATATATATTATATAGAGTGAGTTAGCGTGGAAGTCGCATTTTCGAGACTAAGATTTTAGCTTCACTACTATAGGTTAACATATTCGCATAGGAGATTTTACCGTCCTATTATCCCACATACGTTACTCAAATATATAGTTGTTAAAGGGCGTAATACCGGCTCCTACGGATGAGTCTCTGGTAAGCACCAAACTAATGTGCATGAGATTATACTTTCCGTTCATGCTGCCTTTGGTTTATCCTTCTGGTCACAACTGAACTAATTTGTTACAGGTTCAACACTAATACATACTAATCTAATTAATCACCTGACCCTCTTTGCGCCCAACAAGGTGTTCGCATACACCTTTCGGTTTCGGAAGCCTTTGTCAACGGGAAGCACATCCCCCAAAAAATTTGACAATCGTATATATATATATATATATATATATATATATAGGTATCATCCATTAAATAAAGCACTATACAGTAAAAAATGAGAGTACAAATGAAGCTATGGATAATATTAAAAATGTATTTATTACAAATTACTAAAATGTGTAAATATATAAATGTTTTAATTTATGAAAGGGCTTGCTGTCATTTTGTTAATATCTTGAAAACAAAAGTTCACAACACTTAAAAATACTGTCACATGCTTGATTTTAGCTTAACGTTGGTGGCTTTAAAGCTCGTTTTAAGTTCGTAGCGTTAAAGAGCTGTTAGTTTCTCAACCAGATAAACCAATTAGGGGAGGTCGATCCAACAGTTAATTCTCCTCTAGGAACGGGCGACCTAGCGTTCACAGTTATGACCTACACAGAACTATTAATTCAATTGCTCTGCGGTAGTTTAGCATCGATTACATTAATTTAATGCTGTGTAATTTTTTTTAAATTAGTAGTAGTAATAACAGCAGTTATTGTAATATAATTACGAATTAATTTAAAAAATTAACTTGTTATAAAAGTATTGAATTGAAATACATCATTTTCGGATTAAAAATATAGCTGCATTTGTTCAATTATAATAAATTTAAATTGAAATTATTTGATGAAACGAAATAATAGGTTAGAATAAATATTAAAAACATGTTTATGATCTAAGAAAAGTTTAAAAATGCTAGAAAATCGCTACCAATATTCAATGTGAAAAATATAAATGTTTCTGCTTGGAATGACGTAGACAGCTCAAATGCACCTCAAATTATCGACATGTTTTGAATATCAAGACTGAATAAAATTATATGAGCACTGTTGGCATGGGAGAATTTCCAAAGAAAGCAGATAACGCAAGATGTAACAAAAGGAAAGAAAAGGTCCAACAGTTGATTGCAATATACTGTCATTCGGCGTGCATAAATTAAGCGGTCATTTAAAATTTTTCCAAAGCGCCACACCGCTGGCTACCATAACTGCACACCAGTGATCCTATATTTGGTGGTATGGAGAGGTTTTTCGTGTCGTTCACAATATTGCCTTTCCTTAATGCTGGCTTGGCCATAGTGGTGTTGTTGCCTCACTTGTGTGTGGTTACCAGGTGCTCCATCATAAATCTAATAATTTGTGTGCCTAAGTTATTATTTTTGCTGTTATTTATAAAACTTTTCTTGTTTTTTTTGTTTCTCATCCTACGGTTATATAGCAGTGAAACTTACGTTGCTATCAGATTTTGAAGTGCTGTACTTGATGATGGTGATGATGATAAAAAGATTAATATATTGTCTGCGTATATGGAGCCTCGTAGATAATTATCCTTATCCTGATGTTAATGACTATAAAATAGTGCTTATACTGGCCAACTGTAAATGTTTTCTAAATGGGCCTAATATAATATGCTAGTTGATTGCAGTAACTGATCGATTGATACTCAGCCATATCCTTAAAAGACAAGTATATGCATATGCATATGTATACTTTTCATTTAAGCCATTTTCGCCAAGATTTAGACCAGTATTTGTGCAATAGGATTGTCTAAAGCAAAACCAAAAAACTCCAATCTATTAAAACAAGTTATCGCTTAATTATATAAATTATGGTTCTATTGCTGTTCCGTGTTTAATCAACTGTCCATTGGAATGTGATTGGTAGGCCAAGATCTTTTGAATATATTTATATCAATTGTTCTATTACGTTTCTAGCGTTCATCTCACTTTCCCGACGTTCGGGGATCTATTATTTCGTCTCATGATCCGGAAAACACGCCTACAATAAGAGTAACTTATCCGTTCAGAATCGTTTATCTTTATTTATTCTAATTATGATCAGTCGGATTTATTTTAAAATTTCACTAATTGTTCTAATCAATATACACATAAGTATATATAAATATGCACATAGAATACAACATTTAAATTTTCACAAAAATCTGCCAAACAATTATCACGAGAAACAGACATAGAAGCGTCTAAGTAAGACAGGTTACTTGCTTTATAATTGCTTCGTCTTTATTTTGGGCAAATTTTGTGTTGTCTTTTGATAATGAAACCAGAAAATAGGTCCATAAATGTCGGGAAAGGTGAAATAAGCATCATAGAATATGAAACAGAAACAAGACTTTAAAATCTTTGAATAATTTACAATTGCTCTTCTTAATATCTTTATGGCTGTTTGCGAATTTCATGCCATTTTATATTCATACTATATGATGAAGTGCCCAGCGAAGTATTCGAAGGTGAACTGACTCTAGCATGAGAAAGATCTTACCTTTAGTAACTCATTTTCTTCCTACAAATAATATAGTAATACCAATAGTTTTTTATTCAACAAATTTCACACCAAAGCTAAATATTAAACCTAGTTCTCCAACGCAGAAAACCAAAATGAACTATGCTATTAGGAAGGAATGGAAAAATAAAGGGCGAAAAATAACGCGTCAGAATTTCGAATAATAAAAAACTCTTTCAACAAGTTGACCTCACTAGTTTATGATAATCCGTGTGTGCAACAGGAAATTTAGAGATGGATAGAGCACATAAACTGTCTTGTTCTAATTACGTTAGTGCAGTTGATCGCCAAAATTTCAAAATATATTGTGGATGTCAGATTAAAATGCAATACATTACACAGAAAATATAAGAGATTTATCGAAACGGTGGATCCTACTTAACTGTGCGTTTTATCTTTAGCTGCTTAAATTTGCGAAAGCTCCTCATAATAGTTATATAGTGGTAATTCTTAAATTCCATTGCACGCGGACCATTTTAGTTAATTTATAAATATTTTCCGCTATTTTCTCATTGTTGTGACAACACAGAAAGTCAGGAAAAGATTGTGCAATCAACATATGACTCCACACAAGTAAGTATCAATCTGATGACGAGAAAACTCCATCCGAACTAAGCACACTTCAGTTTTTGCATCATTACTCATTCTTCTGCAATATTAAGACGCTGATTTAAACCGTAATGATACATGTCTATAAATCAATAAAACGTATAATTCTGTGGTTTGAGATTACACCAAAGGAGTTATTGCCAAGTAAACGGTTAAGGTGCCATACTTTGTAAGCCGACGCTGTACACGTGTCTTTAGACTGCAAGTGTAGAATGCTTCATGGAGACCCGGCATCAGAACTTTGGCTGCGTCAACTCGAGCTTCGTTGCTCCATTTTTTTGTCGGGCGGCGATGTAGCTTCGTTCTCATGTGCAGTTTGTTGCCAATTGGCCAAATTAGATTCGTAAAGCGTTTTTTGTGGCAAGATTCCGAACCTAACACAAAAATTACACACGTGAATGTTAAAAAAATACTTCGACGTGAAATCAGATAGGCTTTGTTGACTCGAAATAACAACAGCGCCATTGTGTGTGGCCTTTCGCTAGTTTGGCTATATTGTGCAATCGATTAGATACAATAGGATTGGTTTTTATCTAAAGCTTGCAAACTTTGTTTAAAGAATTGTTTGCACCACCCGCGCAAACAGTAAGTATTTCAAATAAAAATTGTGATGTTGCAGAAAACTACCGAATTTTCAATAGCAAAAACCAGGCTTCAACACAACCTGTCGAATGCAGAGTGGTTAAGTTTCAATAAAGCTTAGTTAATCGCGAATAATTGTCCTACTTGGACACAGATACACACCGACAAGAATTTACAAGTCAAAACTTAATTGATTCCAAAACACACACAGACACAACTGCTGCATAAAGATATATAAATAAAACTCACGATACGACCTGCAATAATTCACGGAATCCAATACAAGACCAGGCAACCTATAGCTGAATAAATAAATTCGTGCCGTTGAGTATTTAAGAAAATTTCGGCTTGATTATTAGCAAAAAGTAAAATTGTATATCCAAGGATATATTCCTTAAAATTAAATTTGTATTACTCAAAGTTAATTTATATTATCTTTATAGATTTGCGAATATATATATATATATATATATATATATATATATAAAATAAAATCATGCCATTAAAATATACTAAATATCACTACCACAGATGAACTTTTGTTTTTCATCTAACGATAGATCAGGAGTGACTAAAGGAAGTTAAAATCAAACGCGATACCCGCTTGGATCTACTTAAAGGAAAGACTGAGAAAAGCGTAAGTTGGTATATGATTGAAAACTGCATGCGATGTAGGGCTCGTTATCGTGGTATAACCTTGACTACAGTCGTATCTAGGTTGTGTTTGGATTATCTTACGTCGTCATAGCGGTTCGCGTCAATCACTTACTAGAGAAGAACAGGCCGGATTCCGGTCAAGACGAGGTTGCTTACAATTTTTTTTACCTCTAGGCAAGTTCTTGAACAGCGACAAATATATATATATATATCGCCGTCTCGCAATAGCCGACTTTCTAAACTTCAAGAGTGCCATTGACTCTATGGATCGATATTCTGTGGAGTGACGACCAAATTTTTAAATATTATACACGCTGTCGACTTTCCCCCTTTTCGTTTAATTTTGTAATATCTATTATGTTTAACACTCTCATACGTTACGGATGTAGATGATGCGGTTCTTCCGGGTAGTGGTGCAGACAATATCTACTACCATTCGACAATCACGTTTCTACAAAGGCCACCTAGAATAGATTAGTAGTCCTTATTCCGTCTTTAGGTATGAAATTCGCCCCTGCTAAATTTTACATAATTTTATAGGATCCCTCATCACTCACTCGAACTGAGCGACTACTGAGTGTAGAACTGGACATAGTTGATAGGTTAAAATATCTTAGTAGCTCTATCAATCACTCAGTTAATCTGCAAGAATGTATTAGGTTTTGCGAACCTAGTAACAAATTAGTTCGGTTGTGACCAGAAGGATAAACCAAAGGCAGCATGAACGGAAAGTATAATCTCATGCACATTCGTTTCGTGCTTACTGGCGACTCATCAGTAGGAGCCGCTATTACGCCCTTTAACCACTATATATTCGGTAGAAGAATGTGGAATAATAGGACGGTACAATCTCCTAGACGAATGTGTAAACCTGTAATAGTGAAGCTAACATAATCTAAATTCAACGACAATACGACTTCAATGCTAACTAACACTATATAATATATATACCGAGTCTGTAAAGGATACTAACACTATGGCTATTGTGTTAGTAACTGATACCTTTTTGAAATCGATGAGTACCGGATACTAACACTATGGTTTCCGAGTCGGTACATGATACCAACCTGATGGATATAAATTTATGCTAAAGTTCACCCAAATTGAGAATTACAACAATTTCCGAACACCTGTTACTCCAGTTAAACCATACACTCTGGCCTTCATCGATATCAGTTATCACATTTCGCGGTAAGCATGACATCATTCAATTCAATATATTACAGTTAAATACTGTTTGTTGCGAAGACCTAATATATATGCAAGTATGTATTAGGTTTTGCGAACCTAGTAACAAATTAGTTCAGTTGTGACCAGAAGGATAAACCAAAGGCAGCATGAACGGAAAGTATAATCTCATGCACATTCGTTTGTGCTTACTGGCGACTCATCAGTAGGAGCCAGTATTACGCCCTTTAACCACTATATATTTTGGTCAAGAATGTGGAATAAAAGGACGGTACAATCTTCTAGACGAATGTGTAAACCTGTAATAGTGAAGCAAACATAATCTAAAGTCAACAACAATGCGACTTTAATGCTAACTCACATTATATAATATATATACGGAGTCTGTAAAGGATACTAACACTATGGCCATTGTGTTAGTAACTGATACCTTCTGGAAATCGATGAGTACCGGATACTAACACTATGGTTTCCGAGTCGGTACATGATACCAACCTGATGGATATAAAATTTATGCTAAAGTTCACCCAAATTGAGGATTACAACAATTTCCGAACACCTATTACTCCAGTTAAACCATACACTCTGGCCTTCATCGATATCAGTTATCACATTTCGCGGTAAGCATGACATCAATCAATTCAATATATTACAGTTAAATACTGTTTGTTGCGAAGAACTAATATATATGCAAGTATGTATTGGGTTTTGCGAACCCAGTAAAAAATTAGTTCCGTTGTGACCAGAAGGATAAACCAAAGGCAGCATGAACGGAAAGTATAATATCATGCACATTCGTTTCGTGCTTACTGGCGACTCATCAGTAGGAGCCGATATTACGTCCTTTACCCACTATATATTTGGTAGAAGAATGTGAAATAATAGGACGGTACAATCTCATAGACGAATGTGTAAACATGTTATAGTGAAGCTAACATAATCTAAAGTCAACGACAATGCGACTTCAATGATAACTCACACTATATAATATATATACCGAGTCTGTAAAGGATACTAACACTATGGCTATTGTGTTAGTAACCGATACCTTTTTGAAATCGATGAGTACCGGATACTAACACTATGGCTCCTGAGTCGGTACATGATACCAACCTGATGGATATAAATTTATGCTAAAGTTCACCCAAATTGAGAATTACAACAATTTCCGAACACCTGTTACTCTAGTTAAACCATACACTCTGGCCTTTATCGATATCAGTTATAACATTTCGCGGTAAGCATGACACCATTCAATTCAATATATTACAGTTAAATACTGTTTGTTGCGAAGAGCTAATATATATGCAGGTATGTATTAGGTTTTGCGAACCTAGTAACAAATTAGTTCAGTTGTGACCAGAAGGATAAACCAAAGGCAGCATGAACGGAAAGTATAATCTCATGCACATTCGTTTCGTGAACTAATTTGATACTAGGTTCGCTAAACCTAATACATACTTGCATATATTTTAACTCTTCGCAACAAACAGTAGTTAACTGTAATATATTGAATTGAATGATGCCATGCTTACCGCGAAATGGGATAACTGATATCGATAAAGGCCAGAGTGTATGGTTTAACTGGAGTAACAGGTGTTCGGAAATTGTTGTAATTCTCAATTTGGGTGAACTTTAGCATAAATTTATATCCATCAGGTTGGTATCATGCACCGACTCGGAAACCATAGTGTTAGTATCCGGTACTCATCGATTTCAAAAAGGTATCAGTTACTAACACAATAGCCATAGTGTTAGTATCATTTACAGACTCGGTATATATATATATAGTGTGAGTTAGCATTGAAGTCGTATTGTCGTTGACTTTAGATTATGTTAGCTTCACTATTACAGGTTTACACATTCGTCTAGGAGATTGTACCGTCCTATTATTCCACATTCTTCTACCAAATATATAGTGGTTAAAGGGCGTAATACCGGCTCCTACTGATGAGTCGCCAGTGAGCACGAAACGAATGTGCATGAGATTATACTTTCCGTTCATGCTGCCTTTGGTTTATCCTACTGGTCACAACTGAACTAAATTGTTACTAGTTTCGCAAAACCTAATACATACTTGCATATATATTAGGTCTTCGCAACAAACAATATTTAACTGCTTGTATATATTAGGTCAGGTGTTTTAATCAATATCGCAAATTTGATCATAGTAATTCTTAGCCTTGTCCGCGCAAACAATGTTTATTTAAAAATTTATATAACTGGTTTGTCAGCTATTTCGTTAGATAGATAGATAGTTAGTATTTCAGTTAGTTAAAAGTTAATTACTTATCTGTAAGTCGGTTAAATAGTTAGTTGGTTTGCTAATTAGTTAGGTGGTTATCTAGATAATTATTTAGTTAATCAATTAGTTAATTATATAGATAGCTAATTAGTGAGATACTAAGATAGTTAGATAGTTAGTTGGTTATAGAAATAGTTATTCGATTACTTGCTTTATTCTTAAGGTAATTAATTTAAAAAATTATTTCCATGGTTAATTAGTTATTTAGCTTATTATTTAGATAGTCCGTTAATTAGTTAGTTAGTTAATGAGTTTGATCTAAAGTTATTTATTTATTTATTTCTTTCTTTCGTTAGTTAATTATTAAGTTGGTTATTTAATTAATTTGTTAGTTCTTTATTAAATTATATATATATATATATATATATATATATATATATTATATATATATATTTATTTTATTTTAAGCAATATTTATTTTATTAGTTGGTTAGTTATATATTTTTTTAATTAGTCATATTTTTGGTAATTTATTTAGTTAGTTTTTTAAAATTTATTTAGATAATTAGCTAATTATTCAGATATTAAGTTAATTTGATTTTTTATTTACTTAATTAATTATATAGTTTTTAGGTTGTCACCTTTTTGTTTGAATAGTTAGTTACTTTGTTAGTTATTACATTTATAATTTTGTCGTTTGTTGGCTAGCTAATTAATCAGTGGTATAGTTATTTAGTTAATTAGTTCATTGCTTAGTTAGTTTATAATTTTGTAAGTTAGAAATTTATATTTTTATTTATTTTAACAATAATTTTGTCTTTTAATTAATTTCTTATTAATTCTTATTGTTATTTTCTTGATTTTAAGTTTGCAATGATGTTATTTATTTAGTTGATAAATT
Organism: Eudiplozoon nipponicum; assembly: GCA_029291075.1. NCBI lineage: Eukaryota > Metazoa > Platyhelminthes > Monogenea > Mazocraeidea > Diplozoidae > Eudiplozoon > Eudiplozoon nipponicum. The sequence continues at coordinate 2,564 of JAQBSW010012324.1, read as the reverse complement.
ATATAAATAATAATTTATTTAAACATGGAAAAAGTGTGAAATAAGGGAAAAACCAATCAATTGCGTGCGTCAACTCCAGTTCAAGCATTGAACTTGAACTGGAGGTGACGCACGCAATTGATTGGTTGTTCCCTTATTTAAAATTCTCTTCATGCTTATATCTTTCTATCTTGTTTTGCCTTTCTGTGATTTATTTTATTTTTAAGTTATTTAGTCAATAATTAACTCTGTAATTGGGTTAATAAAATAGTTAATTTACTAATTATATTTTTATTTAATCAGTCATTAAATTTTTAATTATTAATTATTTCGCTAGTTAAATGGATACTTAGTTAGTTTATTAATTGGTATGTTAATTTGTTTATTATTTCATTCTGTATTTATTTGTCTATGTTGCTAATTATTTAGCAATTTATTTAGTTAGTTAGTTAATTAATTGCTTATTAGGTGAGTTAATTAGTAAATTATTGTGATATTTATTTTGATATTTAACAGCCCTTATTATATATATATATATATATATATATACCTCATATATATATATATATATATATATATATATATATATAACGATATATATATAACGATATATATATATATATATATATATAGTTATTGATTTCGTTAACCATTTAGTTGGTTTATTAAGTTCTTGGTCATTTAATAAGTCAGCTAGTTGGTAAGTTCTTGAGAAAATTATTTATTTATGAATTTGTTAGATATTTCTTTTGGTCAGTTAGTTAGTTTATTTTCCTATCTATTGTTTTTAATCTAGTATATTAGTTAATTTTTTAGTTAGTTAGTGATTTATTTAGTCAATTATTTAATGAATTACTTTGTCCGTTAATTAATTAGTTAGTTGACTAGTTTTTTATATTTTTTGTTGGTTATTAAGTTTATTATTTAATTTGATATCTAATTTATTACTTAGTTACTTATTCATTGGGTTTTTGTAGTTTATTAATTAGACATTTATTTAGATAGTTATTCGGTAATTTGGTTATTAATTAGATTAATTTGCTACCTATTTTTATATTTACCCTTTAGTTGATTAAGATTTTAGTTATTTATTTCTTCATATGGGTATTGGATTAATTAAGTACGTATTGGTCTAGTTACATGTTCATCTTGTTAGGTGATAAGCTATTGGTTATGCTCGTTGTAACTAAGTTTTGTTTGTAATTTTTCGGAGCCTTCCCAATGCTATATCGTGCCATTTAAATTTTTAAATTAATAAGTTATCTTCTTGTCTAATATTCTGAGTCTCAAAATTTAAATTACTTTTCACATCGCATTGTGAAGAATGGAGAAGTCAATTTTATTTACTCAGTGCCCTGTTTTGATTATATGCTCAGTAAATGATAATTTTACTTCGGTTCCAACTACTATCTCGACAAATTTCATGGTTTAGTGGTGATAAATTCTTGTGATTAGCTGCATATTGCTTTGCCTATGTATGTGATTGCTAGCATTCATTTTTATATACGAATAATAAGCAATGTGGTGAAGGGATGCAGATGACCATTGGCGCTCAGAATTGTTACTCTCTTTGTGTTAAAATTTATTTTATCCATAATATTTGCAGAGATTGCTCCCCATATTCGTTTTTTTCTACACATTATAGATGATCGAGAACCTTAAAAAATCGTTTTAGCTGGACATTTCGTTAATGTCTTTTGTTGCGCAAGCCATTCAAGATCTCATTTTCACATCAATAAATTTATCTGAATAGGTTTTCATTTCAAAGATTACATCCAATGCTCGAATTCGACCGTGACCTCGTATTTGGAGGCAATATTCATAGCAAGGTAAGATGTATTATTTACCAAGATCATTTGGATACAATAAATACTCAATTTGCCATTTACTATTTTTGTTAAATGTTAATCGAAATATTTTAGCAAGATCTTACGAAGAAAACCCACAAGTAAATTTAAGTTAATTTCCTCAATGCGTTTATTTTGTCATTGAATAATTAAAGAAAATTTACTGTGGCACACAATGGATATGATATTTTTCTGTATAAACATAAATTTGCTTACGACAGCGAGGAAAATAAATCCAGTCGATTGCTATCGTCCTTATTACGATGTTTTAATGTACTACCAGAATTTAACGAACCGGTGTACATTTGATCGACGTATTACAATTATACCTACGAATTTCATTTCATTATCTAGGTGGCATCAAGTCTGACTCGTTTTTAATTATATTTCTTGTGTGTGAGTGTATATGCCTATGTGTGTGTACGATTTCATGTAGGGATCTTTCTCGTTGTATAGAAAAATGATTTCTGATATCTTGTATTGATGGACTGTAAGATAACTAAATTTTCGCAATGTTGGCTGTTACGCGTACGAATGATATTTTCTCGGGTGTCGTTTCGTATCGCTTCGATCCTCAACTATGTTCCGCCTGCTTGGTAACAGCGCAGCGCGTGAGGATTGCAGTTTTGAATGTTCATATTTATTTGAAATTTCTGTTGTTATTAATAATGTTTTTGGGTACCAATTGGGCAGTAGGTTCTTCTTTTTCAGTTTGTTGCCAATCCGATCAAATGTTTG
>JAQBSW010012323.1:0-17105 GCA_029291075.1 Eudiplozoon nipponicum | reverse complement strand
TGCTTTCATTCGGTGGATTACATATCAAATTGCCAAATACTACATCCAATTCACAGAGAAATTCATACTTAGTCTTATCCACAGGTAATATGAGCTGTAATTTCTCGTTTTACTTACTTTAATCTGGGAGGAGTCTGTATCCTAGTCTAGGATTACTTTTAGTTTGGCCAAAATGATTCTTTGTGCTCAGTTGTGGCCAGAAGGATAAACCAAAGCCAGCATGAACGGAAAGTATAATCTCATTCACACTCGTTTCGTGCTTACTGGCGACTCATCAGTAGGAGCAGGTATTATGCCCTTTAACCAATATATATTTTGGTCAAGAATGTGGGATAATAGGAGATTGTACAAATTTCACGTATCACCGGCCACTGTTGTTCAAGCTCTTAAGGACATTACATTTAAACATCAATTTAACCCGTTTAAAACTCAGTTGGCATGACTAACATCATGGGCTTGAAATTTTATTCACTGTTACTGAGGCCTTCAACATATATATGTGATTTACTTATTTCCCGTCAAATCGGCTAAATTCAACGATTTTGCTCAATCCAAATAGCAGCTCTTTGTTTATCTACACTTTAAAGGAAATTCGTCCCATTTGCATTGAATTTCTGGATAGTCAACCATCTCGCTTACTCTAACAAGCAGCATTTTGCCGATCTACTCTTTTAAGGACAGATGTCCAATCCCTTCATTAAAGTTCTGAACGGAATACTCAATTATGTAATATTCCATTTAATTAAATGAGGAGCCAGTTTAGCTCATTTAATAGATCAGCATTGATTTGTGACCGGGCGCTCTTCCTCCACTAGTCTATCTTATGTCCAAAATGATTGCTCCTCCTCCAACTCTCAAGGAAACAGCTAAGTTAACCTCTATCTTATTATTCCCATAGCATTTTGAGATGTATTTTTCCCGGTGATACTTACTCGAGATCAGCAATCGACCCTTTAATTTTTAATCTAACATTTATACAGTCTCAATTTGAGGGTAATTTCAGCATTTTAAATATGCCGATTTCATGGTTATAGTTTTAGTGACCATATCATCTCCAGCAATTTGAAATCACCAATCACTCAATTAATATCTAAAGTGAAAATAAAATATGGCGAAATTAACCTCAAACCTAACCCAGGTAAAACTCGCTTAACGAAGCGGGGTTTCGATTCTATCAATCGTTTTATAGCTGTCTACCTCTCACTATATAAATAGAATGTCGAATCCTTCAAAATCGTGGGTATCTCATAATACAACTTATTGAACTTCTCGATGCACCTCAACCAATTCAAATATAAGCACTTCAAATAGGCCTGCTCAATAAGACTCAAGATAACAAATTCTTTCCTTAGGATCAATTTATTCATATCCTAAGTTTTACCATTATTTAATATGCCGGTGAGATTTATTATCCGCTCATCCTCCTTTTCTCTTTTTAAACAATTTTCACTTGTGGTCAGAACGATCAAGAGCTAATCTTTCTTCAAAATCTACCACCCTCACGGTTTAGCAACCACAGCGTAATTTCCTATGAATACAAGTCAAATTTCTCTCCCATTCGACTATCATATGCCACATGCAGTTTTCAATCATTAATTTAATCTAACCATACACCCAACATTTTGCTAAGGTATATCTTGTTTACAAGACAATAAACTATTTCATCAAACTTCATGCGGAGATAAGAGTACTAAACAGTATGAGTTTAAGAAGGAGGGTAGACTGCATTTCTTTAATAAACTCCTCAGTGATAACACTAATTGTATGTGTACCACTTTCTATTTGCACTTGTATTTCAGCTAGTCATTATTCGTGACAGTAATTGCCTTTACAGTGAATTTTGTCGCGACCCTATTAATAGTCAATTATTATCCAACGTCCTCTCCTCGCCATTTGTTCAATATGGTCTATTTGATAATACTTTCAAATTCTAAAAGTATTTTCTTATAATTCAGTTTCTTCAATGGTTCCTCATCAGGTTACGAAGAAATTACTGGTTTTTGGTTGCTGCCTTGTGTGTTCATTTCCATAAATGCACTCTTATTAATTATTTGGATTATTTTGAATGGGCTATTATGAAACAGAGTCAGGCAACTTCTCGTGTTTTCTACGTTTAAATACGCATGTGAGGCCAGCGTTAAATTTGAAGTCACATAGTAATTTGTCCATGGGCCTATAGTCGTATTCAGAGCTAAATGGGTCATTTTGATCCTGATTACTCCAACAAACCAATCTGCTTTTAGAGATGCTCAATTGAGACATCGTTGTGTGCCTTTAAGTAGATCTCCAGGTTACCACACGGATCATCATATACAGCTACTCATGCCCCTATCTGTGTTTATATCTTTATCGCATAACCAGCAAAATTATGTGCAAATAATTTATCCAACTAGGTCATCTACTTCATAGTAATTTAGCCTTTAGTTTCCTATGCAGACTTTTAATCAAACGATTAGTTTTTGATTGTATGCACTTTTTCGCCGTGCTTCAATTCTTGTCGCATTTAACGAACTGATAAAGAATTCAGAAATAAATTGACCATTTTGATCACCAGTGTCTCATATCAGTACACTATTTCATGCCGTACAATTATTCAAGAACTTAAGTAAATCTTCCTGAAATTTTACTTACTAAAGATCGCAATTTCAAATTTTCCACTGAAAAAATAAACCTTTGTGAGAAGATATTTCTCACCTGAGATCTCAGGTATTTCTACAATGTCGATGGGTATGTGTATGAAAAGACACACTCGTATCCCGATTGTCTTTACCTCTGCCTATATGTGTTGCTAAACTTTACAAATTTGACACAAGCCACAGGCCTTTATCCAAACCCGTGTGCGTTTTGACATATTTGCCCGTACGTATCTATCAATGAAAAACTAATGGTAGCCTTCCTACATTGGTTTATAAGCGGACATTACTACTAAATGATCGACAGACTGCGATTCTAACAAATGCTGGACATATTCGTTAATAGATGCAATTGAACCGAAGACAGATTCCGAGAGGATCAGATTTATATCTAACATTTCAGGTCTGTTGAGAGTGTTAGGCCAACAAAGTTTCATTTTCAGAGATGTGAGAAATGGTAAAGCTGATTAATTGTTAATTCACCGTTTGGTAATAATTAAGTCTGTTCGTCTTATCAGCCGCATATCATCGTAAAAACTGTGAACCGATGTCCCTCTAAGACGAGTTAACAATGCAATACGGCATCATAAATTTAGAAAATCGCACTTCAGTGATTGGTATAGACCACATCTTCATAAATAGTTCGCTTTCTGCAGGACTAACGTATTATAAAATTCACAACTCATTATATCCCGGAGCAAAGTATTTTTTCGTGTCACTGAGTACTCGTGGCGCATAGTTGATAATCTAATATGTGGTAATTTATTTCCACCACATCGGACGTTATTCTGTTAAGAACTTAATGCAACTTAGTTTATTCGAAATGACAAAATAATGCTTTTATAATCAGCAATATTATCAAGATCTCCATCTAAATAGAATCTCAGAGACTTGTCGTATGTACTACTATGCTTGTCTTTCATCGAATCTTCCGAGTCAGACTTTGACGATTTCAATGTACTTCCAATAGACACACCTTTGAGCCCTCCAATCGCTACTCAACATACGGCTCCAAATAGTGAGGTTTCCACAAGTTTGCCGGAGAGCTACGCCTTGCTACAAAAACAAAGCTAGCTTTCGATTTGGGTTCATTTATTTGCAGAAGGATGCAACTATCATATTTATACTCTTGATTTTGGAAGTATTTACGATGTGAAATGCACTTATTGCGTAGCCGCTCAATGCCATATTGCGCTTCATTTCCTCTTTACTTAGAATTTTCAAGTAGCCCTTGAGAATGTGATCATCTCCCGCTTTGTGGTTGATATAAATAATTTCGTGTCGTAGACTAATAACCTCATCCACTAATTTCAAAAGTGGTTTCGAGATTTGTCTGACCCCCTGTATTAGGTAAAACTTTCGAATTGCGACAGACATCTTTGGTTTTTGTTGTCGGCTTACATTATCTAATCTCTTGAGCTTATTAAGCATCGAAACGTCGCCAGTAAACAAAGATGTGATAGAACCGCATTTCCATTGGGACAATTACAAATCCAGCCCGATCGAAGACAAAAAGGAAACAGAAATTGTGATCAAACGGATCTTTGTGAAACTGTTTGTTCAAGGCTAGAAACCGCGTATGCAAAACGTGACACTGGAAAAGTTCCTCTTAAGTATTTCTTACAATGCTCACCAGTTCGAGACAAACATCTTGGTTGAGTCTGTATTCATTTAGAATTTAAAAAATATTTTTGCATCATCAACCCAATCCATGTGATTTTCTAGTCTGCATGTAGTGAGATTTAAGCTGCTTTTAAAATTGTTGCGCCTGGCGTGGCCGCAATCTCTTGTATAGGTTCTCCAATTGGTATCTAATTAGAACTCCATCGACCCCAGATTCGCATTTGCAAAATCACTAGGCGATGTGTCAAACCTGGGGCAAACAAATTCCTGATTTTACTCAGTGTACTTATTTAGGCGGAGTTTCCTATGGCCACCGGTCAAGTGTTCTGTATTCACACTTTGATAACTAATGCTCAAAGTGTCAAAAAAAGGCATATTACAAAATATTCTATTTAATCAAAGTGTGATAGCTCGACGTCTCATTACTTTCAACCGTGTACCTTGACAAAAGTAAATCCTTTAAAATAGAGAATAGGAATCAAACTACCTGCAGATCAATTTATGATCGTTCCCGATGTATCAACTGAAAATGACTATACGTGGGCAAGTCCAAGTTTTATTATAGTATCATATAATAAAATTTATCAAAAAAACTGGAAAAAGATATAACAATGCACACATGAGACAAGAGCAAGACTCAAAACAAACCGAAATCTCAAAAAGTGATTTAAACTTTAAATACAGAAAATTGTATAAAAAATATTAAAATTTTATGACCTTATCTGTGTTCCAAAAATATGCGGTAAATTTGAATGTCCAAAAATAAGAATTCATTCAATTTTATATTGCAAGACATTAATCTCGATAATACATTATTACTTGAAAAAAGGAATGTACATCTTCTTCGCCACTGTTTATCCTTCTGTTTAAGATTAATTAACGTTTGTCAATATATTTCCAAATTTAATATGTAATATTTAAACTTTATGAAATATATTCGCAATTTTTGACCTCCGTATCATGGACCAGTTGATTAATAAAGATGCAAATCCTAGGGTATTTTGGAATCCCAATTGGCATAAAGATTTGCATTCAAATTCTCCAATAAATATAACTAATCCATATGTACCATGATATAATATTCAGTCACCCAATCCACGTTAAAAAAGAAAAATTATAAACAAAACAGAATGCTCGCACCGCGTAACATTCTTCATAAGAAATAAGGGACAGTAATATCAAATGCTAATTTTAGAGGATAATTGCTGTAAGATATTAATTGACAATATTTCAATGACAATTATATTCTATTTGAATAAATCTGATTAGGAATTATTCATTCAGTAACTAGCCTTTTAATGACAAGCTTAGCCTACAGCAATCTTTAATTATATTTTTGAAGCGTATAAAATCATCAGCTTCAGGAATTTTAATATTGAGAACACTAAATCATAATTTAATCAATCGAGTTCTACGATATGACGCTACAGACAAATTATATTTGTGGTTGTCTAAAAATCCTTTGTGAAGCCACTTTGTCTCAAGTAAAAATCAGCTGGTGGCACAGACACTTTATGTTTGCGTAAAATCCTGCAAGAATTTTGTAATTAAATTTTCAACTGGGTACAACATTTACTCCTGAGTATGAATTAAATAGATATAAAATATTTAACTAAAATTCATTTTTGATCCATTTCCCGTCATATTTATTATACAAAGATTAAATTTAAATTATTATGTAACGCGCGTGTCTGCATTACAAGCGAACGAATCTCAATTTCGTTGGATCCGGTTTACCTTAGGGTCACATAAGATAATACTGGTTTTAGACAATGTTTCTCCTAACTAAGTTTTTAGAAGAAATCTCTGTTAGTTTCAAACAGTTTTAATTGAGATTGCTTAAGCTGCAATTTTATCTGTAATTAATAGGGTTTTGTTAAATAATGTTACACACCCGCGCGTAAAACGCCGATAGCATGCAGTGGATTACTGTGTTATAGCTATCAAAGCCAGGATTTATATTTTGGTGTGCTTTAGATTGTTTATCAGTGACTCAAAACTTTTCTACTAAGACATTCTGGTTTATTTATTGTGCTTATTATGAATTTGCTTTTGTGCCCATATATTAACTTTGTGTCAACAATATTTTATTTTGTTTCCGTCTAAAGCGCGGTCTATTTTGTCTAACAGCTTCAGTTTCCAATTCATGCAATCGCCTTTTCCTGCTATTAGCTAATGCGGTATTCCAAATCGGACCTAAAGATTTTTCAACAGCTTTTTCATTCATAATATTATCTCTAGATTTAATTTCTATAGATTCCCTAATCAATCTCGTCACCCTATTACGACTACATATTGCTATGCGTTTGCATTCCTCCCAGTTGATAGTATGCCCAGTCTCCACTACATGACGAGCAAGATCTGATTTAGCAATATGTCCATACTTACACGCAGTTTTATGTTCACCTCTTCTTACTTTGATTGTGCGCATGGTCTCACCAACATACTTGAGACTACAATCATTGCATGGGATCTCATACACTCCTGATGTTTCTAAGGGTTCAATCTTTTCTGTTTGGTTAGGGATTATAGTATCAAGTGTAAGGGGTTGTTTTAAAACGGTTCTTATATTGTATTTTAAAGCTAATGATTTCACTTTCCTACTTAATATAGAGTCCGGTAATAACATGACCTTCCGCTTTTCATGTACCTCAAACTAGGATTAAATTTCTTCACGACGTCCATCATTGTTGCATCTATTAAATGAGGAGGGTAACCATTAGCCTTGAATATATTGCGTGGTCTACCTATTTCTATCTTCCTATGCTTTATATCTGTTAACTTGAGACTTTTTAATTTTAACGACTTTAAGATACAGACTTTCATACGACACGGGTGATTGGACTTGAAATTAAGAAGGATTCCTAAATAAGTATCTTTCCTATAAATATCTCTTCCCAATTTCTGACCATTTATAATTAATTTGAAATCTAAAATTGGTAATTCACCTGATGATTCCCTTTCTAAGGTAAATGGATATTGCTCATTTGATTAGCTAAATTTAAGAAATTTACCATTTCATTATAACCATGGTTCCAGATCATTAATATGTCATCCAAGAAACGTAGAAAAAATTTTGTTTACAGTGGAGTCTTATCTTATAGGTTATTTTCTAAATAATGTATAAAGATATTAGCTATTGGGACCGAAAAATTTTGTCCTATTGGAACGCCTCGAATTTGTTTTTAAAATTTCTTCCGAAATTTAAAATAAGTGGAGGACACAAATACACATTATTTACATGACGTTTCATATCGTCATTTTGCTTCCTTCGAATATTAAGGGGTAATCAACTAGGAAACGTCTAAAATTATCCAGAGCCTCAGGTACCGCTATATTTGTGTACATAGATACTACATCTAAGCTTACTAATCTATCCTTTTCATCTAGTACATATTTATCAATAATTTCAACCAAATGATATGAGTTAAGCAAGGTATGTTCTAAGAAATAGGAATATTTTATTATTCTCTGGCACATAAACTTTGAAATTTTATACATTGGGGAGTGTTGTACATTCACAATAATTTTTAAAGGATTACCCGGCTTATGCACTTTAAATAAATCATAAACTCTGGGTGCAACCGTATCATTTTGAATGAGAGTGTTACCATGCGTCGAATCGTATTCCTCATTAGCAATCATATTATTGATTAATAATTTTACTTGCCTTTGTTATTTTAGTGTATACTTCAGTATAACTTAACTGTTCTATCATCTTATTGTTATAATCGGACTGATTCATCAGAACTGTAGCTCCTTCTTTATCCGCCTTTAGACACATAACATTATTTGATACTAAATCCTTTCTGAGACGTTTAATTTCATAATTAGGCTTAACTTTATCCTCTTTGTGTGTTAAAACCATTGAGGCAACGTCTAATTCAAATTTCACCCTATCATTATCCGAAAGAAGTTGTGCCGTTTTGACAGCCTCAGTAATTAATTCGTTTCTAACCGATCTTTCATTAGGAATAGCCATGTTTAAACCACGGTTAAGTAGTTCAACTTGATCCTTCTTAAGATTTAATGTTGATTGATTTACTATTCTATTAGTGCCGATTAAATTATTACTTTCTTGGGGTCTAGAAATTCCCAAGTCAGCTAATTTTTTATCGTGTATAATTCTTACTTTTTTAATTTCTCTATTGCGGGCTTTATCACTGAAATCCTCAATGCATTTAAACGTGTGCAAAGGGTAAATTAATGTCTATTGACTGCAGTTTTATTTAGATGTACGTACATGTGTATCAATAATATTTTAACGAAGTTTTTTAGTTATGTATACACATACGCATGCACATGCGTGGCGTGCGCCTATTTAATGGTATGCCAATAACTGTTATTAACTTGTCTATCTTGAGTACAACCCTAGTGGTTTGAATTGAAATTTAACATGTGCATTGGTCTTTCGGACTTCTAGTTTTATCACTCATGGCATGTTTTTATGACGAGTGTTTCTGAATTATGGGTCTCCCCACCTGAAAGTGGGGGCCATCTCAGTTACGTCATTTACATTGAGTGTGTAAAACGAATAGTTAACGCATGCAATTGATAAATTATTATTCAGCCACTCTGGTGTAAATTAGTTAGATGAAAACAACAGTTATGAAAATGCACACACACACATGTGACACGTGAATATCTAATGAAAGGTCAGTCTGAAGTATACATATTATGGCTAGAGGAAATAACGCGCTTGCTTCATTTGTTTCGTTTGTTAAACTTGAGAGGCGAAATGCAACTGATGAAGGCCTACGGTAAGTTAGGCCGAAATATTTTATCAAAAGAAAACTACTGGAATAATGAAAGCTGCGTTAGTCAAAACACAGATCATGTAATTTCAATTAATCAAGGTTCGCAAATAAAAACATCATTCAAGAAACATTTAACATGGAATTATAGCACCAACGCCGTATTCAAATCGTTTGATTGGTAATAAAATAATTTGCACTGAGGTTGTTAAATTGTCATATATGAACGTTTCGAATTTTGGTTACTGGAATTATCATCACCATCACATGCAACATAATAACAGCAGCATTACATACCAATGAAACACAGTTATAACTAAAATTGTATTCTATAGTCTAAATAGGTTTAAATGTATGAATAAAATACTTCTTGGTTAATATTTTGATTTAATTTCTATTACACTATTGCACACACACACGCACACACAATAAATACAGCTGTCAAAGTACTACACCAGTGCGAATGAAAAACAATTGAATATAGTTTAATTCACTAACGTTACTGATATTAAAATCTCCAACAAGCTTATTTAAGCATATAGAAGCACACAGATATGATAAACAATATGAATGTTAATTTTATATTAGTTAATGGTTAATTTTGCGGTTTATGTGACATATCAATGCAAGTAGTTAAGCCAAAACAAATATTTGCAATTCACTTAATTTAATTTGCTTACCAATCTTAACACACAGTTTCCGGTTTAATATTAGAATACTGATAGAGATTAACCACGCAGATGTCAATAGGCAGAATAGAATTTAATGGTAATTCTATAAAATTAAAATGAATTTCCAATAATATTATGAATAAGCACAGTGTAAATTTGATAAAATTTTTAAAATAATAAAAATCAAAAAAGATTAAGCAAAATAGAAAGAAGTATAGTGGAGGTGAATAGACGCATATACTAATTAACGATATGGCTTATTTTTAAGCCCAAGTGTACAGATAAAATAATGTTGAAGTTAATATTTGACAAAATTTCTACAAATAAATTTATAATAAAATTTGAAAAAATATATTTGCAGGACAGAAAGTGAAAATAGGTATAAATATTACAATAAAAATTATTAATTTATAGGAGAATTAATCACACTTGCCTGATAGTTTCCTTTTTATAGTTATTGCTTTTTAATAAAGCTGATCATTCTTTTAGATTCTTCTAAATTACGCTTTCATCTTTACAAATTATTGAGACTAGATTTTATACAGTTTTACAAAATGAAGTCTTTTGGTGATTGAGTCACTTCTTACGCAATTGGTGATACAAACATTGATACGCACGTATCTACGCCGAAGGAAGTTTTTGATTGAGGTGGTTGGAAGCAGTAACCAATTGATGTTCAATATTTTTCGGTAAAGTAGTTTCTTTAGTGCCGTCAGTGGATATTATTGTTTTTTTGGGATTTTGGATTAAAATTTTATCAAAAGTCAAAAGAGACCCACTTAGGGATAAAGAATCTAATAAAGGGGATTTCTAGGTCACCCAAGTTGCAAGTTTAATTTTGAATAAAATTCTCAGTGTTAAAATTGGTTAGCACGTATTACTTATTACAGTGGCATTATAATTCACGCAGCACGTTAGACTTTTATCATTTGATGAGTACAAGATTTAATTTGATTTGTTTCTTTACGCTGGATGAAAATATTTTTTGAATAGCTACGCATAGTCCCTCTATGATGGTTTTGCTTTGTTACGTTTTAAGCGTCATCTCGTACTTCGCAATAGGTTTCGTTGATTGCGGTCCAAGTTTTGTTAACTTATTCAATTTGATGTATGAATATAATTTGCATATATGTCAGTCATTTAATGAAATAATTCAGATTTATATCTTGATAATGTGGTACAGCAGATTCAAGAATATGTAGCTCATTAAAGAATTGTGATAGCTACTCTGTAGTTTATTGTTAATTATTAAATTCTTTACGATAATCCTATTTTTACTGATTTTTAATTTACTGTTCTTCATATACATATTTTCGGGGCTTTTATCTTTATACAAAAATTTAAAAAATGCTATTCATAGTTAGTTGGCAAATTTCTTAAAAAATTCTTTTATCCACTCAATTTTAAAACCTAGTAATCTATAGAATAACATAGCATGGTGAATAAAACCAAATCAATTTTTTACAACTGATTTGAACATTTTACGCAGAAATTTGAACATTTGACTAAAACAAAATATTAAACCTAACAACTACCTGTTTAAGGCATAATTCATGGTTATTAATAATTTCTTAAACAAACTGAATAGACAAATCTCTCAAAAATTTATAAATGATCGTGGTGTTTGAGTGTTTTATTTAATTACTTTATCATCTGACTTATTTGTGATTTAAAATCCGTTTTAAAAATTCATTGCTATAAAATCCTTTAGTGGCTTTAACATTATTATTATAGACATCAATAACGAAAGGCATCTTTTATATAATGATAAATTCCAATTCGCCAACGATATGCTAATCAATGTAAGCAAACATTTGTTGCAGTTCGATCATTATGGAGTTGATTTAAGCATTAACATAACATTGTTTTACTATTGCTGCATTTAAATACGAATAAAAATAAATGGTCGTGGCATCATCTATACATTTTACTTTACTTTTTCAATCAAAATAAACAATAATATTTATGAATGATCTTATTGAGATATGTTTCAACTCCAATGATTATATCAAATTTACTATTCATTATACATTTGTTTAAAACGTGATGATATGATTTCCTCATAATCTTTGTTCTATAAAGCTGGTCAATTCCCATCTAATCAAGCCGACTAGAATGAATGTCACAGTCAAAATAATAAAAAGAAAAGAGCAGTAAATTTGACTAATAATAAGTTTAAGAGACAGAAATTCAAAAATAGTTTAAAGAAACATCGGATAATCTAAGATCAGAACGAAATATTTGTTAACAACAAATTTCAAGAAGGAGAAGTCTCAAGTTAATTCGAAAAAATGCGCATCGGTTACACTGCTTTCTGCAATTCCAACAGATCATTAGATTCATCTGACTATGCAAAACTGCCGTATAATCTTCGCGTTACACGCCCAACACAAACGACTGAATTCAACTTGCACGACAGAATCGAAAGCAATCATGAGTTTCTTCCTAGCATAATGGTTTCTCATAAATTAGTTTAAACAACATTAAACGATGTCGCCTTGGTTTATTCACCAACGTAAAGCAGAATATATCACGGGTGAACCTCTATTAAATTTGCTAACACCTGCTGAACTATTACAATAGAGACAACATGCGCTTAGAGAATAAGCGAAATTACTGATATATATATATATATATATATATATATATATATATATATAGTATTTTATTAATATTTAATAATATTTAATTTATTATGAAAATTATCATTGAGTTTAATAGATTTTCATATTGCTTGTCGACTTATTACAGGAATGTTTCAGCAACGATAAGAGGCTGCTTTTAATACATTTTATGGGCCTCTAAAAATAGATATTATATGAATTTTTAAACACTATGCATCAATTCAATGTAATTCACTGATGGATGTTACAAAATATCAATACACTTATCAAAATTGACTAAGTACATTCGATATTGAATCCTGAAATTTACATTCAGCAAATCAATTTTGTTTAAAATCTTCACATTAGTCAGCACTACGTTTGATACATCCACTAAATCATTGTTAACTTTATCAATTCTCATACACAGAATCTTTCATAAAATACATACAGATAAAACATAAATATTTGTTGAGACAGAACTTCACGCGGCACGAATTCCTTTTTTAAATATATATTTAATTTAATAAATTTACATTTAAAAATATTCGCAGCCTAAATTTGAGTCTCTCCAGGATTATCTTCCGTTATGTGTTGCGAATAGAGATAAAGACAATGAGAACTTCTTTGTTTTATATATATATATATATATATATATATATATATATATATTTGAACATTTTGGGAATTAGCAATATATGAAATTTTTTGAAAAAAAACTCATTTATGAGTTTATAAATTGATTTAAAATCATATTAAACTAAACCTTAGTAAGCTCTGAATAAACAGTCGTATTATATATAAACTCGTAAAGCTACCTCAGTTTAATTATCATACGAAACATAGGAGATCAAATTAATAGTAATAAAACATTTTATTATTAAATGGTTTGTTTCCATATCATAACAATCTGAACTAATTTTTATGTATGCTGAACTTCTCTTTAATTTCATATCCACACATAACACGGATAATTCAAAACATTATTTTTTTATATAAAAATTTTGTCCTAAACAAAGATAAAAATTAAACCACATAGATACAATATAGTATCTCTTTAAATCATGAAACAAATTCTGCCTGTGTCCAGATTTGTCTGTTAAGCTAGGGATATCTCTTAATCATTGGTCTTTTTTGCGTTCAAGATCTTATCTATTGACATCAATAAAATTTAAAGAAATCAATCAAAACATTATGTAATCAAAATTAAACAAATGCCAAATTCCACTTGGACTTACGGTAAAATATTAATTCCTTTAAAGTATGAGATTAAGAAACTCTATATTTTATTTTATACTGTTTTTTTGCATTAGAAGGATATTGCACAAAAATGCAAATTAAAATGAAATAAAGAAAATATGTTTATGCTTTACTTAAACATATATCAAGGTATTGTGCAAAAAGAACTTGAAAGTACAAAATGTTGTAGGAAAAAAAATCATTGGGAACGTCTTGAGTATCTGTTTTCTAGTTTACTCGACTGGCGATTAAGCATAGTCCTAATTAGTTGTGTTTAATGTAGAACAATTTGACTCGGTGGAGTTAATAGCATAAACCTTATCGATTAGTTTCATTGGTGTTAAGTGTATTTTGTGCCTCAAACGAAGAAAAATAATTAATTATAACATTGTATATATACATATTATTTCTTATTAATCGCGTTTAGGGATATAAGTGTTTGTGAAATCAATAAATGTGTTTACTTTTCGATTTTGTGCGATATTGTTGAGTTAGATTAATTATGCTGTCTCATATAAAAGTGATACCGATTGTATGAGTCGTTTGGCAGTTGTTTATATAGTGCAATGCAGTTTCATAAAATATGCGTTTTTAAATAACTTGTAAAAGTTTGGTTTCACCCATTATACTTTAATTCAAAATCTAATTTAAACGAACCTAAAATCCATAAAGATTCTGTTGTTTAATATATGTATGCAATTTAATTAAACGATCCAATATTTTATAAAAACATATCCACCGAATATAAGCATAGAATAGAATAGAATAGAATAGAATAGAATATCTTTATTTGGATTCAAACCACACATATTCCATCAAATAATAAAATTGGAAATTGTACAATATATAAAAAAAAATTATCATATCACAATAAATGTGCAATTAATATCATGTAGATAGGTATATCTCACTAGTTGTACAATACAATATATCAATATCAGAAAGTTCAACTGAAAAGAATAATATATACATTATCAAATTAGGAACAATTAATGTATAATTCGAGTGTAACATTATGCAAAAATTGAGAACCATGACTAGCAATTGATTGTATGTAATGTTAACTAATTAGAAGAAATAGTGCATAACATTTCAATTATAACAATACAAAACTTGGAAATAAAAATCTCTAGAAAATCTGTTTTCGATAACAATTATCCTTGTCTTTTATTCAACCATGAGAAAGTATTATCATAATCAAAAGAATAACAAATATCAGCAGAATTGCAGACTTTTTCAAGTTCAGTAAGCGAGATTTTTATATTAAGTTACATTGTTTAATTTGCTCCTCATGGTGTACATCTGGAGTCATTCTATGTAGTTTCATAATTCATTGTTTGGTCGTTTCCTAGTAATATTTGTCTGTTTGAGAAAATAATTTGTTGGTCTTAAATAGAATAGAATAGAATAGTTATAGAACAAACCTCACCTCAGTTGTGTTAGAACTCGGGCAATATTTAAACGGAAGCGCTGTGATCTATCAAAATTTGGCTTATCATATTTGGACGACATGGGCAATTGCTACATAATTGGTATGGTAGTTCAGCACATGCCTTTGATTTTCTTAGTATGAGGTTGGTAATCATATTGCGTTTGGAATATAAATATAAATTAGTTGTCATAAAAATTCGTTGATGTCTTATAGCTTTTCAACGGATGTTTTCCCCTGTGAATAACAAGTCCTCTATGAATAAATAAATTGTATGATTCCTTAAGGCCAACTTAGTGTGCTGACCTTAAATAATTGCAATTAGTATATGGAACGTATGATCTGGAGGTCTTTTAATATTTTAATTATTCGTTGTAAAATATATTGCTAACTGTATATACGATTTAGATATCGTCTGCATAACTGAATATTTCTTGGTGTAAATTAAGAGTAAATGTATTTTGATTTCATATAAATAATAAGTCACCAATAAGTAGTCTTTAGAATACATATTCTTACGAGTAGGGTGATGACAGAGTGTCTGTGAGTGAATGCGCGTGATTTTACATCCATATAAGCACGATGCAAATATCACGCAACACACATTCTGCTCTGCACGCAACGTGTGATTGCTGTCGCCTTCTTCGCTTCGCAGACTATCTATGCCGACTACTGGAAATTTGTTTTCCAGGCTCTCATTTTGCGGACATTCTTCAGTCACGCCAATCATTTTGTTGCTGCGCATCTAGTTATATGTAACCGATCATCTATTAATCAGATTTCTACGTGTGCCAACAACCTCAATGTTGCCGCGGATATTCAACAAGGCAAGTCTAGGCTATTTGAATAGCAACTATATAATCCTACTTTGATAATTCTACTAATTCAGAATCCTCTACTAACAGAATCACCAGCTAATGAACAGGAGGACAGAGCAAGTGTCTCGAACGACTTCTGGAAACCAAAATCTGCATACATTCACAAACATTAAAACTATAATTGGATGCCCGGTGTGTGATAACAATTCTTTGAATCAGTGACAAGCACGCCCGGTAGTTTTTTTATTTTATTCGACGACTGGTAATATACATTGGGATTGATATTTACTTCAAGCTCGCAAACTAGATTTAAAGAATTAATAATCATTCACAGCATTCCCAGTGTTAGATTTTCTAGTTCTGTTAAGGGCCACCAACAGTACTTGCTGTTTTTGTTTCTATAATGTTCTTTTTAGTATCGTAGCGTCCCATTTACTTTCAGCTATGGCGTTACAAAGCATCACGTTGCTACAGCTCTTCGTTTTAATAATTAGCTTAGCGGCGTGCAGATTTTTAAAATTACTATTAATGCAGTTAAATTGCCATTACTCAATAAATAACAATACGATAATCAATTAATTTCAAATATTTAATGTTTAAATTATCATTACTAGAAGGCGATTTATTTTTAAATGTTAAAAATTTGTAGATTGAGCAGTATGTTACCTATAATCTTATTGAAGTAATATTTGATAATTTTATTCTTTATTATTGAATTATTTTAAATTAATTTAGGAAATCATTTGAAATATTTTTTTATGCGCAATGAAGAAAAATGTGTCGATGGGGTTGCATTGAAAATGATACAGTATGTTTTATAAATGCTTACTATGAAAGACATATCAATGCAAATTTTGTGGCACCAGATTTTGTAATGTATGCCTCATTGGTGAATTCTCGGGTATTATGAAATCACCAGGTCATTGTAAGGTGTGTAATCAAGTAGGTTTAGCAAGTGATCGTTTAATTTTTTTTAATAATAAAAATTCGGCATAGTTTAATGCATTAAATTTCTTGTTATTTGATGTTCTGTAGAGGCTCCTAACCTATTAGTATCTGAGAGCCCCATAGATGCCAGTCCGCTTGAAGTCCTAAAATTTATAGTAGAGTCTGATATGCTTATATTTCCATTCACATCTGTTAGATTCAAATACTCAATATCCTGCACTAACCTGTGGAGGATGTTGAATCCTCCGCCTTATATAAAATGACCTTGAATGATAAATTTAAACCACCATAGCTGATTGTAACAACTTTATTTAAAAGAATTTTTGTCTTAAAGTTGTTACAATCAACTATAGTGAACTATTAGCATTCATTTTATATAAAACAGTC
>JAQBSW010012322.1:0-17112 GCA_029291075.1 Eudiplozoon nipponicum | reverse complement strand
AATGCTGTTCAGCCACTTGTAGAATGTAAATCAACGTTCCATAAGGGTACCGATACTGCAAAATGAAATGAAGCAAATAAATCCACTTCAGATGATAAAGGCGTGTTATCTTCAAGAGGACAGAACAGCTCTACAATTATGTTTACAACTTTCTTCCTGCGATAAGGGGTGAGTGGGCAAATAAATTGAATTATTTGGTCACAATGCAATAAATGATAAAATGTGGTTTTGCGTATAAACTGTACTAAATTGTTGTTCGTCGGTTAACTTTATATAATTTTATAATCTTACTTGCATTATATAATAATATATGGGAGCATTTAAATGCATAAATGTGAAACATTGAATAAAAATTTTTTTCATTTAGAATATCTATAAAGCCTAAAATAAGAATAATTTATTTGTATATTAAATTAACAATCCATTTGTCAATGAATAAATTCACATTTTTCTAATCTGTTAAACAGATTTTTGTGTGCTCTTTGGTCCAATGTGGTTAAGTCATCAAAATTTCTGGACACTGCTGAATGTTGGACACTCCACTTATATGTTTGTTACAACACTGAATAAAATGATAGAATTTGCATTCATTTCGCAAGAGATTGATTCTAGAATGACTGCCTCTCTATGCTTCATTATGTTTTTGATTAATAAAAGCAATATTCTTCCTTACATTGCCAAACCAATGGACTTGAATCGGTCTTCATGTTTTTCCACGAATTTTTTTCATACTCATTTCAAAGTATCACTTTCATTTCACAACTGAAGAAAACAAACGTAATTAATGGTGATGTTGAGAAAAATATTATAATTTAGTTCATCAGTACTATTCAATTAAGAATTTTATACCAACTAATGGCGTTTCACAAGATGAGCGTGCAGAAGTTATATTTGCATCTAGCTATAGTAGTTATTCTCTCGGGTAACTATAATTATATACAAACGATTCCACTTAGCGCATAACGTTCATTGTACGATAATTTCTGTGTGCACCTTTTAGATTCGACTATAATTGCTTGTGTGTATTCAAAAAATATTCCATTATAATAACTCAATAGGTGTTCATTTATATTTCAACTAAAAGGTGAAATCAAGCTATCAAAACTGGAGTCACTGGATAGAGATGAAAGAAACTGACATGAAATTAAGTATTCAAGTTGTTAAAAGGTGTCAGGTTGAATTAAAGAAAATTAAGTCTGTAAAAACTAATCTTTACTAAAGAATAAAGTTAAACTAACGAAGTTTAAACTAGAAATTATCTACCGAATTAACGATCCTAGTAAGAATTTAAGGATAGATGTTAGTTTAAATAATTGATTTCAATTGTTACTTGACAAATTTGAACTAGGTTCAGGAATGCAATCTAGTAAAATGGATTTAGGATGATAATGTCAGGAATTCTAAAATAAATGATAAAGACATGCACAAGATAATATTAGTCAATTAGGCCTTATACTATTATTAAGCGCTAAGTTCAAATTGATTTAGGCCATAGTTTTATGACTTTTTTATTCATAATCTCTGATCTCGACTTTTATTTAGCACCTTCCCTTGTCAATCTCCGTGCTATATCACCATTGCATAGGTATTGGCATCAGCAAACTTGAACTGCCAGGTTCCGTCTTGAAGTCTTGTAGTATTATGTCATCCTGTTGTTAACATACTTTGACGCATGACTTCATGCACTTTATTTAGATTGCAATCATTGCATTAGTGCTCATACTCCTGATGTTTCTAAGGGTGCAATGGTATCTGTAAGTTAGAAAGAATACTACATAGGAAGATGAACTATATATACCATATACACCATATATATTTTTATATAATGCTTAATATATAATGCTTTTGACTCTACGTACACGCTAATCTTGGAATCCGGTAATTTATTTTTCATGCGAAACTTATTCGCTTAAGTGTATTATATATTGCATGGCTAGAAACAGGTTAGTGAAAATTAGACCAGAAGGATATACAAAACTCATCGTGAAAGACAGGCATATTCTAAACTATAAATGCATTCAATTTTTACTGAAGGAGCCGGAAATGCGCATTACATTCTTTTTATATTTTGATAAGAAAGGTGGGACAGGTGGAAGGTTAAATCTCATATACGAAAGAATTTTCAAGCATTAAATGCGTTAATTTCTAAAATTTAATTTGATTATAGGGCGTAGTATCGGCACCTACTGATGAGTCGGCAGTAAGCTTAAGCGGCATGTGTACATGAGATTATATCGATCGTTCATGCTGATTTTGGCTTACCTTTCCGGTCCTATTTAAACAACTAATACTCAATTACATATTTTAGTTCTCCGTGGCAAACAATATGTAAATAATTTTGTTACTTAATTTACGCATTTTGACTTCGTATATAATCTTATAATCCCAATTCGTCTTCTTTGTTTTTATTTACCTATGTGGATCACCATAAGCACTGGATAGGTTTCGTTTTCTGATTAATTCCATTTTCCTTGCCTGTCGTTCAAGGGCTTCTAATGATGAAATATTTAAGCTTACATTTTATGTACTCTTCTTTATTAATGTACTACATATTTGGCATAATTATAATGTAGATATATACTGCCAACATATCTATAAATATATATATATATATATATATATATATATACTATATCTGTATGTGTGTGTGTATTTTTGTGTATACAATTAGATGCATGCAGAAAAAATTTAATAACACGCTTGCCAGTGGAAATCAAAATGTGACCGTAGTAATTATAATTTTGTAAAGTTTCTTGCGTTTTTATCATTTAGTTTAATCAGAGAAGCATTAACGATTGTTGGTGTAGTCTTAATAAATAAAGATAGATCAGTAAGACTTGGTTTAAAAACTAATGAATTAAATTGTACCCTCGTTATTCATGTGTGTAACTAATTAGGCAAACCAATCTAACTCTAATTTTCAAACAACAATTAGCTATGGACAGTCAATTTTGTTTGGCGTCTGGAATATATTCCAATTTTTTAATCAAGTTTGCGAGCTTGAAGTAAACACCAACCCCATTCTATGTAACCAGTCGTCGAACAACATAACATAAATACAATGGGGTTGGTGTTTACTTCAAGCTCACAAACGTGATTAAAAGCATTGTTACCAACACCTGCGCAATCAATTATTATTAAATTGTATTGCATATATATTCCAATTTGTTTCTTTTTGTTGTCTCTGTGACTTACTCCACTTTCCCTACAGCGCTTTGCAGAAAGGAATGTTTTTATGTGATGTTTGTTCCGTTTGCAATTTCACTTACACAAGCTAACGAGAAGGGAAAAATTAGCCGGTTGGCTCCACCAACATGTCATTCTTTAACTCAGATGTTTTCGGCTAGTCAGAATTTCATCTATAAACTTCACTCTGAATGACATTTAAATTAAACAAATGAGGGTGATAAAATTCAGATTAAAAAGTCGCAAAACAGCACCGGTTTTGTAGAGTACAAATCAGATCAGAATTCCCAGTCTGGCCGTTTATCAATCATGAATCAATTTTAGTTTGATTTTCGCCCGTGAGTTTGGCATCGTACTCTAAAATTATCGATGAAATTGCTCCATGTTACTAAGTTTAACGTGTAGTTCTGATAATGACCATGTAACGCCAAAACACAGTGTTATGCTCGATTGAAGGTACTTCTACCGGGTTCTGTGAAAAAATTTTAAGAATGGCATTGCTATTTTTCGCACACCCGCGAAATCGATGATGGTTTAAACGCGATGAAATTTTGACATTTGACTTTTTCTATAAATAAAGATGGGTTCTGTCACGCTTTACAACCGGTTAAGAGGACGGAGCATAGGTTGATTTACAGCTCGAAAACTGGAATTTCAGCCTGTTTGATATTAAGTCTTCGCGCAATCAGTGACTGCTCAATAAAATAATGGTGTTTAATTAAGCAATATTTGATAAAATTTTACATTCGTGATTGCACACACTGCAATTGCCAAGATTTTAGTATGTAAGACTCCTCATTTTTATGTATAATGCATAAATGGCAACAATGATCTTCTTTATTCAGATTTCCGTTATGCCACGATTAACGAACACAGAAGGTCGAAACGCGCCGGTATTTGGGCATGACAACAGCCAAAATAGGTTTCACGACTGTTTAAACGAATATAACTATTTAACAATAATCGATTTTGCTGATGGTGGTAACAATTCTATAAATCAAGTTTGCGAGCTTCAAGTAAACACAAATCCCATTGTATTTAACATGTCTTCACCTGGCGGTAGTTTTGTTATGTTGTTCGACGACTGGTTAAATACAATGGGATTGGTGTTTACTTCAAGCTCGCAAACTGGATTTAAAGAATATAAATATTGTATGTCCCACGTATGCAAATTATATATATAACTTTCATCTTCACTCGAGCTTGCATTGAATGTGAAAATGAATACTCCCCACAAATTGGTGTGACTTTGTCTATGGATGTTACTAAGTCAATATTTGTATTTCTGAAAATTAATCAAAGCCCATTAATGACGTCTATTTTTTCATTTTTAAATTCATGATATAAGGCATTAGAATCTGGGCTCCGAAGATCATAATATATTTAGACACAAAATATTTTTTTAAATCGTCGGTCAAGATATATATTTACAGTTTATGAAAATGTCAAATTTTAATTTACAAATATTTTATAAACTTATCTGTCGAATAACAATTTAAAGGAAAGATACTTTGTATCTATGTTGACAGTATAAATAAGAAATTACATGAATTATAAATTCCTAATTAATTTCTATTTCAGTTTCATCTGAAATATTAAATTCTATTACTGTATTAAGTAATATCTGGTCTATGCCGTCAAATAATATATGCATATATATATGCATATATATATATATAGCAGAGTTTTAATTTTATGTATATTGATAGCACAAACTCAATATTGCATTGGGTAACAAAGGCAATACATCCAGTGGAAAAGTTCGTCTTTATTGGGAACTTTTGCCACGGAAGGGATACTAAGCTGAGACTTCTTACCACAGCCAGTAATTCTATCCACTGCGCCACTCACGCGCATACCCAACGCAATTTGAAGTCAAAAACTAACTTGAATTTTTTGATTAGTCTTTCATTCCAGCGAAACTTATTTGGAATCTCTGAGTACCTGAAGTTACAATTAACCACCCTCAATCTTTCACTTTGCAACATACTCAATACGATTTGGGATTATATATACTATCTTATATATATATACTCTATCTATATATCTCTTGTTACTGCCACTCAGCCCTATCCAGGTAGCAAAGACAATCTATCCAGTAGGCGATTTTCGTCCTTATTGGGGCACTTTAAGTACTGTGTACGATGCTTCGCCGTCCGGATACGATTTGTGATCTACTGAATACTCCATTTTAAACAAAACCCTTGGATACTACTATTAATGTTAACGATTTTCGCTTAATTTATGTGAATAAATCGGTAGATTGAAAAGTCTCTTAATGCATTATTTGATTTGCGGTGTCAGTTTAAAAAAAATACGGTTTCGTGTTACTAGCTATTTTGCTCTGTCTTTGTTCAATTGGGATTGCGTCAGATATCACAATTACATCAGCCACATACCTAGAAAAAATGGAGGTTACTCATCTTATGCACTTTTGTCGCCTTAGGTATATATAATATTGATGAATTTCTAAATATCAGCTAGGATTCTAGTATTTTATCTGAGACTCATAAAGAGGACATGAATAATTTATTGTTTCTACCACTTCAAACTTAATAACTTCGTGTGCGTGAAGTTTTTAGTTTTATACACGTAAGAAAATTAAAAGTTAACAGCATATTTTTAAACTTATATCTATCCAATTATTGTCAGAGAGTTAGTTTTCATTTAAGCATGTGTTTAAATTTAAAATTTATATTAAATGATTATTCATTCTCTATTTAATTTAAAAGACATTGTCCACATGACATGCTAAAGATTTTTGGAAAATAATAATGGAAAATGGTATTTTGATGTGATTAATTTATTTGGGTGTTAAATTAAATACTTTTTTTGAATATAGAAGATATAGTAAAGAAATCCATGAATTAGCTGAATTTCTGGAAGAAAAAATCCTAATTTTTCATATTTTCTTATAACCTCAAATAAGATTTACTCTATAACTTTTTCAGGCATAGTTTGACGAAAATTGTAATAAATTACCATTAACAATAAGCTTATAAAGCCAAGTTTTAAGATGAAGTTTTTTTCACATTTTTACAAAATTATTTTTCGCAGTCTCAGTTTTTATGTAAGAAATGCTTTGAATGAAATAAATATGTACAATAAGAATCGGTGAAACACATAAAACGCCTAATGTCTAAAATCTGTTCGGTGCAAAATCTATAGATTGAAAACAAAATGTAAAATGCTAGATGTATAATTAACATACGTGTAGCGAAATATGCAGAATGTTAATTTTAGTAACTATATAAAAATGTGCAATCCACGTAACCAGTCAAGAACAATGAATGTTCATATCTGCTTTTCTATAAATTATATTTGAAATGAGGTTTGACATGCACTATTTACATATTAGAACAAGATCTGAACTACAGTTCACCGTTTCTGTTAAACAAACTGAAAAATTTCGCAAATCTGCATTTAAGAATGTTTAAATAATTAAAGCTAATTCTTTAGAATAAAAAAAATTATCAAATGATAAGCTTTATTAAATTAAAAATCAGTAAAAAAGCTTTGCCAGATTACGGAATATTAAGCGCATACTTGATTGAATTTTCTAGTAATTGCGTAAGGCTGAAGAGAAAATGAGAATTGCATACTTCAGAATAATTAATCATAAATAATTGTCTCCTTTTTCACTGCAGCTTGATATAGGCATACTTTTAAAGTGAAAATGGCATTTGATATATATAAATAATTATTTTAAATTTAATAATTTTTCATAAACAATGAAACAAACGCACAGGTTTTGGCCTTATTTAGGACTCATCAGTTTCTCATCAGAATTGCCGCAACCGGAATTGGAACGGAGAGGCAGATGCTTCAGTTTAGCAAATCATTCACCTTGACACAAAAGCCACGCATTGAATGCTATTTAAAGTTTTATAACAATTTATGCCATTTTTTCATTCTTTAAATCCTGTTAATCTGAGCGGGCATTGCATACGAGCTGTTAAGTTTACACTGACACAAATAAATGCTCCCATTTTAATTTAATTCAATTTGACTTCCGCCAATGGTTTGCCGCCTGTCATTAAAAGACGGATATCAGAAGGCACGTTGAATTTTAAGTTTGAAAGCTAAGCCAGATAAGGTCCGACTAAAGTTTATAAAAAAGCATAAGTTGGTATATAAAAAGAAATGGGTTTTAGATCGCGGGTTTGGTATGGTAGTGAATGGGATTCAAGTCACTGTAGCAAACGCTCCATTGTTCTTATCATGGCTAAGGCACTTCTGGATAGTGCCTGATGGCAAATCAATAATAACAACATCAGTCCACTGAATTAATAATACTTTATATAATTAAACGAACATTGGTTGCGCGGGTGGTGATAACAATTATTATAATCAAGGTTGCGGTCTTGATGTAAACACCTGACCCATTAATTACTTACATATGTCAGTATAAACTAAGAATTGTATAGTGTAGAAAAAGTACCGTTATCAATTGGGCGGTTTCGTCCTTGCCGGGAACTCATATACTGGCAAAATTTTACCGCGGACGGGACTCTGAACCCTAGGCACCGGAAGCAGACGTGCCCGGTTCACTATACAATTCTTGGTTTATACTGAGCATAGTAATTAATGGGTCAGATGTTATAAGACCCTAGCCTATTCTAATATCTTTTAAATGCATCGTTTTTGGGTAGAATTAACACAGACCATTACCATATATATATATATATATATATATACTCTCTCTCACATATTATATATATATAGCTATAACCTATATATATATATATCTCGTCATCTCTTGAAATATTTCTATTTCATATAACAGAGTGTATATAAATGTCAGTTATATTGTCTAAAATAGTTTTCGCTTAATCTTGTCAACTAATTTTTTAGAGGAGTGGAACACCAGAATCAAGTTACTTTATATTTTAAGTAGACGGTCCACTCCAAAACTGCTCTAAACCCGGAAATTAAAAATAGAAGGAACATAATTAGATGTAGTTGTGCATGAACATTATGAATCCTAATGGTAATTCTAATACATAAACAAATTAATTTTATTTGCATTGGACTTTCAAAATCTATTTATTTAAATGACTTCCAAATTAAGGAAGCATGCTCACACACCTAGTTTTAATTAAAATTAAAAGCAGCATTGTGACATGTCCTAAATTTTGTAAGACAATGTTTTTATTCATAGATGAACGTGCATAACCAATCTTATTTTGCACACAGCCCGTTGGTGTGTTTCTCGATTGGCGTTAATAAAATCTTCTTTGTCATCTGCCTAAAAATGATCGTCCACAGGTACATTTCAAAGTGCGCATAATAATGATTGTAAAAATGCAGTATAATGTTGCCTCTTTCAGTTAGAAAATGAAATGTAGTTTTCGTAATAACAAATTTGTCAACGAAAATCATCCAATATGCGCGTCATTGATACTCCACATTTATATTTTATGTTAATATACGTCAGTTTCTCATCAATTCTACAAACTTGCACAGTGTTTTACTTTATTATCTTGTTTAAATTTATCTAAAATTCGTTTCTTCGCCTTCGATGAAAATAGAATTTCGCATACCATCCAACACAAATATAACGCACGAACACCATCCTGAATGATGACGCCAGCCATCGATGGAATGAAATGAAGTTTGTTAACATTTGTCTTCAATTTAACGAAATCTTACAACATTTTATTTACTATGAAAAACTTACAAAGAAATGACTGAACAACGTGGTTGGGCAAGACTTTTACAAGACAAAAGGCCTGGTTTGAACGTTATTGATCATGATAAGAATAAGTTAATGTTGAATTTCCTAATTTCCGGTCCGGCACTAAATTTGATACCACTGAAAAAAGGGAATTAAGATGTCGTTCCGGCTAAGTTATTCTAACTTGTGAAGCACAATACATTGAAGCCCGTTGCAAAAAAAGCATGCTTTACCGAAGATGCGCAGGTCCTGTTTTTATTTTGAGATATGTCGTTTAAATAAAAAAAATTAGCCAACCGAAAAAATGATTGATGATTGGCCAACTTATTGAAGACGGTGAGAAATCAATTGCCTGACTACTAGATGGATTATTAATTTTTATTTGTTAAAGATGTTGGCCAAACGAACGATAAAAATCTTTAAGTGTGCGCGGTTTATGTTGGGCCATTAATTTAGTATGACTATTTAAATAATTCTACTGAGTTTGTGTGTCAGTTTTTTTGGAAGAAGCTTTTTAATTTAAAACTGATTAAATGGCTGTTAAAATCACTACGTTATAAACAAAATGACAGTGAAAAATGGATTACGGACAAGTTCATAGTTGGCTCCAATCTTTGCGAATATATTTGTAAGCATGGTGGAACAAAAGACTTCTGAAACTATGCAACAAAAAAGTTCGTAATATATAATTTATTAGTGCTAGCCGCATGCAAGCTGCAGAACTGTTAGATACTGCTTGTGGCGGAGAAATAATATGCCTGCAATTGTGTTTAATGTGTTCCGCACCTAGTAACAAATAAGTTTAATTATGACCAGTAGGATAAACCGAAGACAGCATAAACGGAAAATATAATCTCGGAAAAAGTGTAGCGTCCCATTGTCCCACATTCCTCATCCAAATATGTAGTAGGTAAAAGGCGTAATTCCGGTTCCTACCGACAAGACGGCAGTAAGCACGAAACGAATGTACACGAGAATATATTTTCCGTTCTTGTTGACTTTGGCATATCCTTCTGGCTATATTTAAACTAATTCCTTACTAGGTGCGCAACACCAAAAGCAAAAGCCCTAGAGGATTATTCTTTAGCATTTCTAAATATGTTGCTCATTAATACAACTGATGGCACTATCAAAAAATTTGGACCGCGACTATTTAACATTCCAGCAGCTAAAGTCCGCTGATGTGGAAGAAAGACTCAGTTAAACCACCGAGAAATAGTCCGCTGAATATTTGATGGCCTGACTGTTTACAGACTGAGTTGGAGGTTGCGCATTATACTTTTATCAAACATTGATTTCTACCTCATTTAACAGACATGTATATACATTTTGATATAGTAAATCGTGTTAGGAATTCTTTATTGTTATATTGTTATATACAAATAAATGAATAAATATAAACACTGATGCGAATTAAAGGACATAAATATATAAACTACGTTCCGTTTTAACGTCCTTGAAATTTTAAAATAAAAAAAGTTACACTGAAATCTGCATCCATTATTAACGATTTTTCACACGCAGATAGAGTAGAATATGGAATTCAAGAATGTCAGGTCACATAGCAACTTGCTCTGTGCAGAATAAAATGCGTACTATACGTACATCTACAATTAGAAAATGCTTCCTGAAAATTTTGTAAAATCCTTTACCATTTCAATTAAGACTAAGCGTGTGAGCATGCTTCACTATTATTGGCCATTGCATTAAGTAAGCGTTGTTCATTATTATGCTGTTTCTATTTAATTGAGCAAAGGTAAAATTAAAGCGCTTTCGAAGAGCTATAAAAATTGTGTTTAGTTATGCCAAGTGTATTTCAAATTTCTCGACTAAAGTATAGTATTTTCTGCATTGTTATAAGGATTGTAATAGCTATATTTGAAATAAATTTACTCCAGTTTTATTTTAGACATGCCACCACGACAAATTGATATATCCAGTGGGTGTACAGTAATATATATATATATATATATATATATATATATATATATATATATATATGTAAGTATAAACAATGCATTACCTTAGGCATTAGATAGATCACTTTTAGCAATTATGACGTATTCTTTATACAATCTCTCTCTATATATATAACTCTCTCTCTGTCTCTCTATAAATATATATGTATATATGCATAATCAAATCCTGAATTTGAAAAATCATCAGTTCAATATCACTTCCCTAGGTAGCGTGTTATGTTCACCATGCTTATATTTGGCTTGGTAACCCCATTTAGACTCTATATGTTGAAAAAAATACTTTAAAAAGCCATAAATTCGTATCTGGCAGTAGAACATTTATGCAATTGAATTGGCGCGTGATTTGCATCCCAAACTCCGAATCAAATGAGCTCTGGTTTGAGCCCCGTTCACGTAAATTCTGGCTCGTACTTAACGGGTTACAAATGGAGGAAAGTTTACTCAAATGAATCGCCTCTGCTACCATATGCAATGTTCAGTTTATATTGGCAATAAACATATATTTATAATATATATATTTATATTTTAATAAACTGTGCTCCACCCCCGATTTCCATGGTAGTTATATGATACAAAATATATAATATCGCTATGTGGAATTGTAAGGCAACAGAAACATAATCAGATCCACCTAATTGTAAAGCGGACCAAGATTACGAATGATTGTGTACAGAAAGCTTATTTCCCTCTAGGTATCTACGTCAATTTAATTTTACATCCGTTTTCTACTTTCACATTTCAGTATATGTGTAAGTTGTTATAGCTACGAAAGTACAAAGGGCGGTTTTTCACCTTACCAGATTACGTTGTTAGATAAGTTTTTTTGACTAACATGACGCTGACCAATTTATTGACTACACTTTACTTCAAAGAACCTAATGTTACTTTTCCTCTCATAAATTATTAACGATTACAATTGACGTTACTATTAGTATGGAAAAATCTCTTAGTAAAGAATTATTTGATATGTGAGCTTGGCAATTAAGCTTCAAATTTTTCTTTAACATAATAAACAATTTCTGTAAATACCTGGCTCTTACAGAAATGGAATGCAAAATTGGTCGACTTACTACGCACTGTTTTAGAATTATTTAGTAACATAAATATACATAAACAAATAAAGTGACATATATATATATATATATATATATATATATATATATAAAGTGTGCGTTTTCTATTTTAAATGAGCTTAGTGTAATTTATTGTATGCAGTTGTTCAACAAGACAGATTTGGAACCCGTGTTATTTTGGAATCCGTAAAGTAGTTGCCTCAAATACCGCGGCCAGGATGGATGTTAGGAAGAATTTGCTTAACGTCACTGGAACTCGTGCTGTGAGCGACTGTTGCTAAACCTTGCAAGCAATACTGCATTGTCTACCAACTTATATCTTTTGGAAATACTTCAATTCCGGAGGATCCTAGGTGGTATCAGCTTTGACCGAAAGACTGTCCAGAAAACGAAATTGTGCCTATAACCTGGCGGAGTGATAAGTCGAAAGGATCTATAGCAAATACTCACAGATTAATGTTCCGGCCACTACATGATAAGATTTAGCATTTTGCGAAACTAGACTAAGTAATAAATCGCGTAGAATATTTATTTTATACCGAAAAACAATCTGTAATCAAATCCACCCACTGTACTTAATTTCTATAATAATTCTCCATGTGGTATTGTGTCGGAATTCTAATGACCTCTCTTGTGAGGCTTTACAGAAAATAAAGCTGGAAGATTTTGAAAATAGGATTAAACTCAAGGCAATTCAAACCGAATAGCCAAATGTTTGTTCCAACTGAAATTTGCATTTTGAAAAACAAATTCTCTAAATATAATGGCAAAGGCCTTGATATATTATTTCAGTAGGCATGGCCAATAAAGAGACGGACAGATCCATTTTTCTCCATATGTGGAAATTTCTTGGTTATAGTATCTTTATAAGGTCAATGTCTACCATAACACTTAAATTACAAATGTGCGTATTTTTAGCTATTTAGGTCCATACGAGAGTAAAACCTGATGTTTTCTAGCGGTGATAAAAAGTATTAAATTTTATCTAACAAGGCATTTTCGGCCAATTTGTAGAGAAAAACGGGTTTTAATAAATATTTTAATGCAAAACCCTTTTTTATTTAATAAGTTTATAGATATAATGCCAGGATTTAATTTTATAAATGTTTTTGACATAAAGTGCAGATATTTCGGTATAACAAAAGCGGAGCCTCATCTTCGTAAGGCAATATTCGTTAAGATAGGGAATTAATTAATTCGAAGTAAAATTGTATTCTGTTTCTTTATTCTTATTCCAACGCTCTTTTTATACTAAATTTCTGTGACTAATTTTATTGTATTTGTATGTCTAATTATTATTCAAGTTTTAATTTTAATTTTATTTATAATTCAAATGTATTTATTATTATTTTAAAGCTTAGACTCAATCTAATTCGACGCGTCCTACTTTTAATGGATTTGTAAATATAATTATTATTCTAATTGTAATTCTGTGACTTAATCTAATTCTTAATATAATTTGAATTCCATATGTAAATCTGATTACAATTCATAATTCGATTATATATTTTAATTTATTTTTGACTCTTATTTGTACTAAAATTCGCAGTTGGATTCAAGATTTTACTCTGATTGTTAATTCTAATTCGAATTTTTGTTTTAATTTTAATTAATCAATATTGTAAAGGAATTTTTATTAGTAATTATTATTTCATATGCATTGCATATCTTATTTAATTATTATTTTGAATACAATTATAACTTTAATTCTGGATTTTTTTCCTATTTATACTAGTCCCCCTTATTCTAATTCTTATTCTTATTCAAATTATAACTCGTATTAAAAAGCAGATTTTTTTCTGTGTTTATCTATCTTTTGAATCTTTCTATTTTCCAAGTGTTTCTGAAAATATATCCTTATTGAACATCGGGTAGCAATACTGTGGCCACATGGATTTTTTCTTTCATTATGAGAGTAACAAACTGTGTTATTAAATACCATTTTTGATGTAGCAAATCCAAACGAGGTAACTGATATATAACAAATAATGTACAATTTGTGCACTCATAGCATGGTTTTAAATGAGTTTCTAATTACCAAGGATAATCCAAACGTAGTCACCTTGATTTAACCTTATTTCATAATATCCTGTCCTTGCGCAACAAGAAAAAGAAATTTTATCATATAGAAGAACCGTTCCTTTCTCATATTTTTCTCCCGTATCTAAAATGAATATATATATATATATATATATATATATATATATATATATATATATTTATAAATAAGGAGATGCTTATTTGTGAATATTTGATTAAAATGTAAGGAAAAGAAAAGGGTTGTATCTGATAAAATTTATTTTTCTTTTTGCACAAGGAAAGGGTACTATGCATTTTATTACGACTCTCATTTCAAGAGATTCTCCTTCTTTTTTTAAAATCAAACACATAACCAAAAATTCATTAATTAGCTTCAAACAGAAAAAAAAATTAACGAAGAAGCTTTTTCACATCCTAAATTGATATTATTTAAGTGATATATACGATTTTTTCTGGTCTGGATTATACAGTAAAGTCACGATTGGATAGATTGGAAAATTTGTGAGAGAGAGAGAGCAGCATATCTAATTATGCTTTCCATATATATATGGAATGCGTTTTGATCCTCGCTGGTCAGTTTGAATATAATTTCTAAAGATGAACTAACTCTGCAAGTGTCGAAAAATCTTTATTCTAACCAGAAGCACAGTTAAACTAACTATATCAATGATTGGTTAGGGCCGTGAACTTGATCTTAAGGCAATCGAGTGTACATTTTACCATAGAGGCTACCAACAATGCAACCCCAGGCAAGTGATACAGAAAATTTTTGCAACTGCTAAAATGCGTAAAAACAGTTCACTGTGGGGAAATTTCGTCTTCGTAAAATTTCCGGGCTCTACTTGTACACAATTCACTTGTAATCTGTGTTAACTAAGTTTATGTTGAACTATAGTAACAAGCCATTAAAGTGAAATTTCACCACGAGCGCATATTTGCCCTACAGAGAAAGTTGATGCTCATCATCATTTTCCCGGCATTTAAATGAACATATGTATCGAACGATGACATAATGGGACAAATTTTAGGCAGTTTTGGTACTAATAGATGTTTTTTCTCTTTACGACATAAACATATCTTTATATAGCATTTATAAAACAATTACTCTTATACACTATTAAGCATAATTTTGTGAAGCAAGATGTGAATTTAAAAAAAAATCGTAAATGCAGATAGCGTTTTTCACACGTTCTGTACTATGTTCACTGAATGGCCTAGGTGTCTGAATTAAAATATCATTTGTTCATGCAATTACTAAACTATCAAGGTGTCCAGTTATACTTAAACAGGTAACTCATCGCTTACTTATCCATCATTTAAGAAATTATCTACTAAACGTTTAATGCTCGCTATGGATTGAAATATTTTACCCGAATTGAAATTTCCCGGGCAGACTTTGTGAGCAACGAATTAACTTAAAAAAATATTCTGTTTTATTGAGAATTCGCCAAATTTCTGATGTCCCAGATTGACGTTCAGAGAGACGGGTTGTGCATTTAATTCGTTAAGAAATAAAACATTTGTGAAACAAATGAGTTAGTCTCATTTAGACAGTTATACTTTTTCATTATACATAAACATAAGAAATAGTTTATGATCACATAGTTGTCATTTAATATTAAACTAGTTCTGTTATACAAAATTTCTCGCGCGTGACTAATCAAATACACAAAGGTAATATCATCTAATTCAACGAAAATCAAATGAACTTATTCTTCAAATCAAGTTTGCGTGCTTGCATATATATATATACATATATATATATATATATATATATATATATATATATATATATATATATATATATGTATATATTCACATGAATATTAAGATGTGCGTACTTTCATTTGTGAGTACGTTCAGTTAACAAAATTTGATTGCGCGGGTGGTGGTAACAATTCTTTAAATCAAGTTTGCGTGTTTGGAGTAAACACTAATCGCATTGTATTTAACCAGTTCTCGAACAATATAACAGAACTACCGCCATTCGCTGCGCACTGACGCGTTTCTACCTTCCATGAAAATCATCAGAGTACGACGGCAAACTGACTAGTGAGTATAAAACCGCATTTTATATATATGGAAAGCAAAATAAGATATGCGGCTCTCACCTCTAGTAGCCTTGCATACATTGTACGTGACTGGAAATGTCGGCTACACAATTTCTATGCAGTCACGAACATTAGCTGTTTGTAGCTTTTGCCTTACATGGGAACTAAAATTAAACAATAATACAAGGGGCTTGGTGTTTACTTCAAGCCGTAAACTTGATTTAAAGAATTGTTAACACCAACCGCGAAATCATTTATTTGTCTATTTTATTGTCTATATATATGCGTGTATGGCGATATCTACAAAAAGCTAGCGTTTGTGACTGCATAGAAATTGTGCAGCCGACATATCCAGTCACGTAAAATGAATGCAAGAATACTAGATGTGAGAGCCGCATATCTAATTTTAATTTCCATATATATGCAATGCGGTTTGAACCTCGCTAGTCAGTTATTCGTCGAACTCTAATGGTGATCATGGAAGATCGAAACGCGTCAGTGCGTTGCGACTGGCGGTAGTTCTGTTATATTGTTCGAGAACTGGTTAAATACAATGCGATTAGTGTTTACTCCAAACACGCAAACTTGATTTAAAGAATTGTTACCACCACCCGCGCAATCAAATGTTGTTAACTGAACGTACTCACAAATGAAAGTACGCACATCTTAATATTCATGTGAATATATACATATATATATATATATATATATATATATGTATTAAGAGTATATATATATATATATATATATTTATTTATATACAGAAGGTGGAGGTCATGTATGATTTTATATCTGCATATTTGTGTTAGAGCTTTTTTCTATTTAATTTTTTCAGTTTAAGTAACTGTACTCAATGTGCTCGCTGTCTCGTCGCATTTAATTTGCCAAATTACCATCAGTTAAAAACACGCGTACAAAAGTGGCAATCAACTTTAAAAAAAACACCTGTAATTCTACATAAACAAGCCAGCTGAAAGTTTAGAAGAAATGTCTCCCTACGAAGAATAATTCGTTTTATTCTACCTGAATCAGGGAAATAGTGACACAGTCGAAATTAACTCCGTCAGACGCAACAAAATACACATAAATATAATTATATTTATTTT
>JAQBSW010012321.1:0-17117 GCA_029291075.1 Eudiplozoon nipponicum | reverse complement strand
CTGTGAAGAACTAATATATATGCAAGTATGTATTAGGTTTTGCGAACCTAGTAACAAATTAGTTCAGTTGTGACCAGAAGGATAAACCAAAGGCAGCATGAACGGAAAGTATAATCTCATGCACATTCGTTTCGTGCTTACTGGCGACTCATCAGTAGGAGCCGGTATTACGCCCTTTAACCACTATGTATTTGGTAGAAGAATGTGGAATAATAGGACGGTACAATCTCCCAGACGAATGTGTAAACCTGTAATAGTGAAGCTAACATAATCTGAAGTCAACGACAATACGACTTCAATGCTAACTCACACTATATAATATATATATACGGAGTCTGTAAAGGATACTAACACTATGGCTATTGTGTTAGTAACTGATACCTTTTTTTGAAATCGATGAATACCGGATACTAACACTATGGTGTCCGAGTCGGTACATGATACCAACCTGATGGGTATAAATTTATGCTAAAGTTCACCCAAATTGAGAATTACAACAATTTCCGAACACCTGTTACTCCAGTTAAACCATACACTCTGGCCTTCATCGATATCAGTTATCACATTCCGCGGTAAGTATGACATCATTCAATTCAATATATTACAGTTAAATACTGTTTGTTGCGAAGAACTAATATATATGCAAGTATGTATTAGGGTTTGCGAACCTAGTAACAAATTAGTTCAGTTGTGACCAGAAGGATAAACCAAAGGCAGCATGAACGGAAAGTATAATCTCATGCACATTCGTTTCGTGCTTACTGGAAACCATAGTGTTAGTATCCCGTACTCATCGATTTCAAAAAAGGTATCAGTTACTAACACAATAGCCATAGTGTTAGTATCCTTTACAGAATCGGTATATATATATATTATATAGTGTGAGTTAGCATTGAAGTCGTATTGTCGTTGACTTCAGATTATGTTAGCTTCACTATTACAGGTTTGCACATTCGTCTAGGAGATTGTACCGTCCTATTATTCCACATTCTTCTACCGAATATATAGTGGTTAAAGGGCGTAATACCGGCTCCTACTGATGAGTCGCCAGTAAGCACAAACGAATGTGCATGAGATTATACTTTCCGTTCATGCTGCTTTTGGTTTATCCTTCTGGTCACAACTGAACTAATTTGTTACTAGGTTCGCAACACCTAATATATACTTGCATAATTAAATTCTGTTATGTTACCTATTTTGAAAGCTCTCGTCTTTTTACTGTTTATTCTCAGCCCTAGTGTTAACAAGAATCTACTTAAATCATACAAATCTAGTGTCACATTATTTTTGGAGAATTCGACATTTTTTGGATCAATTGGAAAGATTATTTTTAAATCATCAGCGAATTTGCAAACTCGACCGTTAGGGATCTTAGTTTCCAAACGTGCAAATACAATTTTAAATAAAATTAGCCCCAAACTTGATCCCTGTGGAACTCCACTTGTTACCCTTTTCGATTTAGATATCAAATCGTTTACTTGAATACACATTCTTCGATTATATAAATAGTATCTAAGTAATCTAAAAATATTCGGATCAATATTCAATAAATTAATCGCTTTCAAAATAACATCAAAAGATATAGAGTCAAAAGCTTTTGAGATATCTATAAATACAATTAATGCATCTAACTTTTTCTCATCTAATGTAATTATATGTTTCCACATAGAGAGAATATTAGTAGTTGTCGACCTGTCTTTTGTAAAGCCGTGTTGGCACATATCAAAATCAGCCGGCAACATACGTTCTAAATGATCTAGTATCAATCGTTCTATTATCTTCAAAAACAAAGGGATAATAGAGATTAATCTATAATCACTGGCACACTTTGGCTTACTTACTTTTGGCAATGGTTTAGCTACTATCGTTAATATATCGATTGGTAATTTCCCATCCTTCAAAATTCTATTTATAAAATTGCAGAGCGCATTCATAAAATTTAAAGGTAATTGAAGTAGGTTATCAATCGATATACCAAGGTGATATTTTTGTTTTTTTGATTTTATTTTTAACATTAATTCTATCAATGCATCACTGTCAATAAAAAGTCCTAGATCCTGGTTTCCCGAAGGATCAGGTAGATCAATGTAATTGATTTCGTTCTGTGGATTATATAACAAGTTGATAAATACTTCATCCATTTCACAGAGAAATTCATAATCAGTTTTACTCACAGGTAATATAAGCTTTAATTTTTCCTTATATTTACTGTAGTCTTTGAGGAATTTGTATCCTAGTCTAGGATTACTCTTCAGTTTGGCCCAAATAATTCTCTCTGATCTTTGACGGATTATCAGTAGTGATGAATGAATTTCTTTATCGATCAAATCTAACCTCATTTTTTTATTACTATTTATAAGACTACATTTCATTATATTATCTCGTTTGATTCTTAGCTTACATAACTTCATATTGATTCGCTTTGATATAACATCCGTAAATGTAGATGCCCTAAATATATCAGATAATAACAATGAAACAGAAGAAACAAATTCGCCATTGTTCATGATAAAAAAACATTCATAATCAATAGATAAGCTTAATTCTCCAAAAAGATTCCAGTTGATTCTGGAACATTGCACGTGCGCACTTTCAAAATTAGGTTTCTGTGCTTTGCTACTTGAAAGGTTCCATTGTAAAATGATTTGTTTATGATCCAATTCTTTGAAGTAATTTACTACATCATAACTGTGTGAGCTCAACGCTTCAACTTCTAAATATACATGATCTAAGCATTCCGAACCTCTAGTTGGTTCCTTTATAATCTGCTTGAGATCATGATTAGAAAAAAGATTGATTATTTCACAGTCATGCAGCTTATTAAAATCTCCTACCACAACAATATAACCATGGCAGTCCAAAATAGATTGAAAAGAATTGGTAAACATTTGATCATCATGTAAATTAGCATACGACGGACTGTAAACCGCGGTGAGGATCAGGTTATCAATTTGTATAGTTAAAAAATCAATGACAGTAATATATTTGCTAGTATGTAACACTGTCGCATTTAATATCGATTTACTATAAATGAGTACTCCTCCACCTCTTTTATCCAGGGATCTGTCTTTCCTAAATAGAGAATAATGAGGAATGTCAAATTCATAGTTTTCAATGTCCTTGTTCAGCCAGGTTTCAGATAAAATTATAAAGTCAAAATTGTTACTTATTATAAAATCACACAGCAAAAAAGTTTTATTCTTAACACTTCTACAATAAACATAAAATAAAGTATATGTACATTACAACTCATCTTTACAGTTTTCCATAGTTACTGATTTAACTTTTTTGGTTTCCTTATAATTCGTTTGTTGGGTATCGTAGCTATAGTTCGTAGCTGTCCGCTGTCCACAACATTCATTAATGATACTCCGTTTTTTGTGATTTTAGAATCAATTGACACACCCTTTATGGTAACTTGTTCCGGATTACTTGATCTATGATCTAAATTCTTCTTCAACTTTTTTGCTGCTGTCAATTTTCTTTGGAGAAAGGTCTTGTCTTGAATATATTGTGGAAGTTATGACACTCTTCTTTCTTCTTATTAATATCTTCCACTTGCTTGTTTGTCAGCCTCATTGATAGTCTTATCACAACCGGCCTTGGTCGTTCAGAGTTCTTGCCAACCCTATAACATTTCGTTATGTCGGCCTCTGTCGTATCTCTGATTAAATCATTTAACTTTTCAACATCATTTGGGTCAGCATTTTCATTTAGATTAAATAAAATTAACTGCTCCTGTTTTCCAATCCTTGCAGAAACTTCATTGGATAAAATATTTAATATTTCTTCACCTGAAGAACTGCTTTTTGTAGATATATCGTCTTCTATGGTTATTTCAGCTAACTCGATCCATGGCTTAACATCAACTCTTAATTTATCCATCTTATCATTTAACGCAACGGTCAATTCCTCAATTTTGGCGCTTAAGTTTTCATTTCTCATTTCTGCTAAATCTAATTTTGCTGAATATTTGCTAACGTCCGACTCCAGCTTAAACATTTTATTTTTAATAGTGTTGTTCTCCTCCCTTAGCTCCTTCATGGAGTTTTGAAGGTCCGTAATAATTTTTTCAAATTCAGTATTCAAAAAAGTCGGAGCCATTTTAAACCGCGCGGTCACCCAGAAATTCAAAAATTAAAATATCAGCAATATGATAGTCCTGATAGTCAACAATACATATAATCATTTGCTAATCACGGTTATCTTTTTTTCAAGAAATATACCTTAATTTTTCCTATTTCGACGACGGATCTATAATTATTTATATAATCGATTATTGTAAAAATGCGATTCATTAATAAGACCATTCTTTTTCCTATATCATAATAATTATATCAGAATGGATATGACGTATGCAGGGATATTAGAGCCAAATTTTCTGATGTTAATATTTTTTACATTTTAACTAGAGCGAACTACGTATCTAATTGCACATATTTATGTGATGTGATATCATTTTTTTATATTGTACTTTTTCCAATATTATTATCTATTTGATGGAACATGTGTGGTTTGAATCCAAATAAACATAGTCTATTCTATTCTATTCTATTCTATGTTATAGTGGCGACAGTGTCTAGAAATTCTTCTAGATCATTGTTCTGTTTTCCGGTTGGTTGGCTGAATGTTCCCTTTGTTTGGAGGCAGCGGAATAAGTAGAATTGTGGAAACTGGATGTGAGTTGTTTTTCGAAGGCTTAGAATTGTCTGTTTGAAAATATGCTGCAAAACCGTGATGACTGACACACGTGAAAATCTGATTAATAGATGATCAATTACATATGACTAGTTGTGCCGCAGCAAGAAGATTGACGTGACTAAAGATTATGCGACGGTATGAAAAAGTCCAGAATTCGGCGTAGGTAGACAGTCAAGACGAGAGAGCGACAGCAGTCACACATAGCGAGCTGAGCAGAAGTGTGTCGCGTGGTAATTTCATCGTGCTTTTATATGTGGAGTCTTACGACATAGTTCAACGGCAATTTTACGCGTTTTAATAGTTACAGCATATTGAATTTTGAATTTGATTTTGGCAAAATGTCGACGAATTAATCTGAGCCGTTACACTTATATAGATGTGAAGTCGCACGCAATTGTGCTCGGTAGTCTAACGCGTTCACATTTGTAGAGCGTATAAAATTTTTCATTTAATTTGACAATATGTCAACGAATTAATATAAGCCGATACATTTCGTCCCGCGAATGTTGATTTAGCTTTAACGCAATTTTGCTTTAACGATTTTTGATTAAAAGTCATAAAAATTAAACATTTATAAATTACTCGTTTATTTGAACAGCATAATATGTCCATGGATCATAAAATAATATATTATATTTTTCTTTTCATAATTTGGCGTGAATGAATGCTTTTAAAATTATTTTTTATATGGATATTATTGTAAACGCCCCAGCTGGAAGTAAATGCCGTGCGATGTTACAAGAAGAATACAAGACAGGATTTTCTATGAACTCTTACTTTGGGTGGCCCTTAGCAAGGCCTTAAAAGCGTTCACTAGCAAATTCCGCGAAAGTTATGTATGATGCAGTGGTGATTGTGTCTAGAAGTACTTCTAGACACTTGCTCTGTATGATCCGTTTGGTTGGCTGAAAGTTCCCTTTGTGTGGATGCACCGGAATAGGCAGAATAAGTGGAAACTGGATGTGAGTTGCAGTTCGAAGGCTTAGAATTGTCTTGTTAAAAGTATTAGGCAACAATGTGGTGACTGGTGCACGTGGAAATTTGATTAATAGATGAGCGATTACGAGACTAATTGTGCAGCAACAAGAAGATTGGCTTGTCTATAG
The DNA here is from genome assembly GCA_029291075.1 of Eudiplozoon nipponicum. Lineage (NCBI taxonomy): Eukaryota > Metazoa > Platyhelminthes > Monogenea > Mazocraeidea > Diplozoidae > Eudiplozoon > Eudiplozoon nipponicum. The sequence goes on along the minus strand of JAQBSW010012321.1, from coordinate 11,310 downwards.
ACTAAGCGACATGGTGAAAATGCGTGATAAACGCAAGTCCAGAAATCGGCTTAGGTAGGCTGTCAAGTGGATGGAGCAACAGCAATCATACGTAGCGAGTAGAGCAGAAGAGTTTGGCGTGTTAAATGCATCGTGCTTATATATACGTGCAGTCGCATTCCATTGGTCTACGGTAATTTTCCGCATTTTAATTGGCACAGCGTATTGAAATTTGAAATTGATTTTGGCAATATGTTGGCGAATTTATCTGAACGGTTACATCACTTTCCTCTCTGAGAAAAATTAAAGATAAAAGAAAAAAATTCCTTTCGGCAAGACTTGATTAGTGATGTAGGGCAGAGTTCGAACCCATTAAAGAAACTGGTTAGTATTCTGCGCATAATTAATCAAAAATGGACAGTGTTGCTTAGCTGGTTCATAATTGTTAATTGCTCCAACTATGATATGATGCTAAATAACCATTAGTTATTGTTACACAGATTGTTAGCTGCAATGGCCTGTCATACCACGTGGAGCGAAAATGAGTGTGACAGGTTTTGAGAGCTGCAGCGTGATAATTGTAAAGTGGGCTGCCACTGAAGTTGCCAGGTTTTAGTTGAAACCTGGGCTGGTTGGATCGCTGTCTAATGAGAGTTCGAATACGAAAAAAGGAGCTAGTGTGTGCCCGATGTTGTATTCATGATATTCGTAGTACATATGTACTGTGTAAGTGATAAAGTTACGATATACATTAAAAGTGGCTTATACCATGATATGAAGTCTGAGATTACTTAGTGTTGCTACACAAGGCATTAGCTTTAAGTAGCTGGTCAAACCAAAATAGGCAGTGTGAGCTGCGATGTGAGCCATTAGATGCAAATGTACGATGTAAAATAAATATGTAAATCAAATGATAAGAACAAATGTTTACTCTAAAATTGCCACAGAGATGGTATAATACCGAAGAATTGTTCAAATATGCTACACAATTGTTAGCTAAGTACAGCTGGTTATACCACGCGAGACAATTAGGTGTGCAAAATGTAAAGAATCATGTGGATCCATAGAGATCACATCAAGTGAAATAGGTGCCCAATTAATGCACAATAAGTTAAAATAAGATACGTAGATTAAAGAAACTTTAACGTAAAGTAAATTATCAGTTTCACTTTGTGCAAAGAAATCTATTGTTAGGTTGAGACTGTTGGCAAGTCGAGCCTGAAACGCGTGTAGAAGATTATATGTCGTCAGGATCAGGCGGTGCAATAAAATTTTTCAACCTGTCTAGGCTTACCGATGTCGTTGTCGCACCTTGCATGATGATAAGGTGTTTCGGCTGTCTGAACAAAACCGGGTTAGGACCGCGATGTTTTGGTTGTAATGGTGTACCAGCAGCGTTGTTACAGACGAGTACTCTCTTGCAGCTATGGAGCTGCGGGCGAACGAAGAAAGTCCGAGGAATATGTCTCGGCGGCTGGTTAGACATGTTATCGAAATGAAGGCGAAGGCGAAAAGCAGTGACTTGTGGGTCATTCTCTGTGGGAATTAAACGTGTGAGTTGACTAGGCAAGCGTAGCTCCATGTCATAAAAGTGTTGTAATGCAGGATGTTGTAGCAAAACGTCCGGCGTAGAAAGTGCGGTAACTATGAGGTTTCGTTCGCTCTTAACATGAAAGATGTCAAACTACCATTCGTTCAAACCTGACAGCTGTCTTTCTGCTCAAACAGGGTACTTTGCGATAGTTAAAGTCGCGTTTTGTAGTATTCTATTTAATGGTGCATGATCTGTAAAATTAAAAAATCTGCTGCTGCTAATGTTGCTGTGGAAATGGCATACTGCATCATAAATTACGAGGAGTTATCGACCGAAAATGTCGTTTCTGGTTTCTACTAGTTGCAGAGTACGCGAGTAAAATCTGGTAGGCTTCTAAATTCCGTCGATCTCTTGTTACAAAACGGCCCCAATAGCAAATGCAGAAGCATCGGTTTTGGGATGAAATGACTGTTGGAAATCTGGATGAGTTAGCATTGTAGCATTTGCTTACGAGCTGAAGGCTAACGGAGTAATTCCTCGTCTTCGGGTGACCAATAAATGATGGAGTTTCTGCAAAGTCCTTTTCGATTCCGCAGGTGCGTACATAACATATTGAGTTATTTTGATAGGCCGGGAAGGAACGTGCGATTGTAAACAAGACCTCCAAACATTTTCGGTAACTCATTTAAAGTCTTTGGTGACTTAACATTCTTGATCTTATTTGCCTTCGACGGCGAAGTTTGTATACCGCGTGGGGTAATACGATACCACAGATGTAGTTGCAATCTACGTCTTGTCACAGTTGATCGCGAGTCCGTGATTGGATAAGTATGAGAGAACATTTCGTAAATCCTTCGCGTAAGTTTCTAGGTCTGGAATGAAAACCATTATGTCAACGAGATATGACATACAATAAGCGACATCGTCGCGAAGTATATTGTCCATGATTTTTTTAAATATCTGAGTAGCATATTTAAGTCCAAATTCATGTACAAGTATTCAAAAAGGCCAAATGGAGTGATGACTGCAGTTTGTTATATCTTCTAGCGCTACCGGAAAGTGATGGTAGACTTGCCTGAGGTCAATCACTTAAAAAATAGCTATTTCGGATATTTTCAAGCAGGATGTTTATATATGGAATGGGATATGTATCGGATTTGATGACATAATTTAGCTTGCGATAATCTCTACGAGCGCTGTACAATACGTTTTATTTGGTGAACATGTGTATTGGTGACATCTATGAACTTTTAGATGGTCTGATAATTACCTCTTACAATAGTCTAGAAAATCCTCTTGGGTAGCTTTCAATTTAACAGGGTAGTGGTTGCTTTTTGAGTGCAAAAGGTTGTCCTGTTTTGACGATATGGTGCATCGTGTTAGAGACTCGTAGCTCTGATTTTCTGAGATCAAACAACGACTTGTGTTCTCGATGAGCTTTTCATATCTCTGTTGAATAATGGACTGGGGTTAGTTGTATGATCTCTAACTCTAAATGTTCGGAGGCAAGTGTCGAAAAACATTGCTAAAAGCTCCGGTGGAGGGGTCAAAGATCATTTGATTAGCAAGATCATCATAGAGCCTATATTTCAACAGGAAATCAAGGCCTATTATGTTTTGTGAGACTTGGGCGACGATGAAGTTGTGAGAAAATTCACGTCGTAAACCTATATAAAGAATGCGATGCCGGAAACCATATGTAGGAATGGGCTTCCACATAGCTATTGCAAGTAGAACGCCTAGAGACATCTTGAGAACTGAAACTGATGCAGCTGTGTCCATGTTGAATTCTTCTCTAGTTTTGAAATGAAGAAGTCGCAGAAGTTCGTTCGGTTGTTTGGCCGGGCCATATAGGCAAATAGTATGGTAAATGTGATGGCATTGTTAGTTTTGCTGTCTATGTGGTAAATTTTTCGACCAATGCTGTCAGTTTCGACAATTATAAAAATTCTTCGAAAATTTGAGCCTTCATAAAAATCATTGTACATTTCCTATGTGCAAAAATAAAAAGAAATTTTATCACATAAAAGAAACGCTTCTTTCTCATTTTCTTCTCAAGTATCTTCAAATGAACATCACATTGTATATAAACTGGAAGACAAAACTAGTTTAAAATATGGAAATATTAAGTAAGTGGGAAAAGGGAACCAATCAATTCCATGCGTCAAATCCAGTTCAAGCTCAATGCTTCTTCTGCTTGCATAAATCCGGCTACAATTTCTTTATCCGTTATATTTCGAATGTAGCTAGCTTCTTTTTTCTATTGTATTTAGTAATTAGTTTAAATGCTACGTCTGGAGAACAAAAGTGGGATGTTTTAACGATGTGTTGTGCAATTGTAGACGTCTATTCACCATTTGATTTAAAGCAGGCGTTTAAGTTACAATGTTCTCTCATTCGAGTAATTAACCGTCTTGTCGATCGGCCTACTTAAGTTAATCGACAACTTACGCATGTATATTGGTAAATAAAATTTGATGTCGACATTAACGGCTGTTTATCTTTGATTGCTGGTAAAAGCAAGTGTGTTAATCTAAGTAACACTCGTACTTTAGCTTCATTAAATGTGCGTGTTAAAGCCGCTTCAAATTTATTTTGAGCTATTCGTGAAACTGCATCCCCATTAAATGGGATGTTCAGGTAGACTATACAATTTATCAATAATAGATTGCGCGGGATGTGGTAAAAATGGTTTAAATCAGGTTTTCGAGCTTGAAGTAAACACCAACCCCATTGTATTTAACCAGTCTTTGAACAAAACAACAAAACTACCGCCAGCCGCAACCCACTGACGCGTTTCGACCTTCCATGATCATCATCAGTGTATGAGGTCAAACTGACTATCGAGGATAGAACCGCATTGAATATATATGGAAATGAAATTTCGATATGCGGCTCTCACATCTAGCAGTCTTGCATACATTGAACTTGACTGGAAATGTCGGTTGCACAATTTCTATGCAGTCACGAACATTAACTGTTTGCAGCTTTCGCCACATATACATATATAGGCAATACAATTTAAACAATAATTGATTGCGAGGGTGGTGGTAACAATTCTTTAAATCAAGTTTGCGAGCTTGAAGTAAACACCAATCCCATTGTATTTAACCAGTCGTCGAACAACATAACAAAACTACCGCCAGCCGCAACGCACTAACGCGTTTCGACCTTCCATGATCATCATCAATGTACGACAGCAAACTGACTAGTGAGGATCAAACCGCATTGAATATGTTGATAATTTATATTGAAACTCCACAAAATTGTTTTAATGCAAATATAGTGCAGATCAGGTTGATTTATGGTAAGTAGTTCTATTTAATGTACCCTGAGTTACTTTCTTTAATAGTACATATAAGAAAGGCAGCCGATCATCTTTCTCGTGCTCTGATCGCCTGCCTTTCTTAGATGTACTTTTCAATAAAGAAACTGTAACGGCTCAAGAACAATTCGCCGACATATTGCGTACGCGGCACAAATTAAAACAGGCGAAATTTGACGTTAACCAATATCGTGCGAGCTTAAGATTTCCGGCTATTTAAGCACGGTAAATTAACTATGCTAATCAGCTGTCGCGTTTGCCATCTGTTGTGCGTTACGTGTGCGTGCTGTCTGCTGTCGTCACCTACGCTGATTTTTGGACTTCCTTCAAACACATTAAAAATTTCAGTCACGCCTATCTTGTTGCTGTACAACTAGTGAGACGGAGCAACATCTACTTATTTGGCCTTCATGTGTGCCAGTTACTGCAGATCATCAAATAGATTACTCATCTACTCACTCGCCACTGATGTCAATGCCACAACAGAAGGAACAACAATCTAGTCAATCAGAGCTGGTCTCAAGTGCCTAGGAGTATTTCTAGACTGCTACACTAACTAAAAGTCTCGGCATTTGCTGGAGAACGCAATACCTGTCCTGATAAGGACTCCCAAACAGTACACAATCTCAGCCATCTTTGGCTCCTAACTGACATTGTAACGTCGTACAGCATTTGCTTGAATCTGGGGCGTTTACAAAATTAGAGACCGCGACAGGATACTGAGAACAGTTCCGTTTTATTTACTTATTAGCAAATCGCAAAACTTTTGGTATAAATACAGTCGACTGTGTTACTTTTTAATTTTTTTGGAGTACAGTAAATTGACATTAGCATATTCCACGTTTTATTCTGGTTGTTAATCTTTCTAAAGTCGAGGTCTTGTGGACAGTTTTTTGTTGGGAATTTTTTGAGGGTATAAGTTCTATTCAAAATTTTTATCCTACGTACAAAACTGTACACCTTGGTGATCACGTGTGCCAAACAGGAATGTGTACGCAGAATATATTTTTTTTGATTTCGTGAAAGAACATTATTGACTGTACGAAAGTGCAGTGCTGTGACTTGTAATTTTGTGAAATAACTAACTTCATATGTTTTCTATGCTCATTCAAAACCGATTCAAATGCGGAAGATTTTTTTCAAATGTGGAAGCCGATTGTGGGTAAGCGTTTCGTTTAAAGTTTTTTTTATAAATTTCATCATATTTATAAATTTATGCTTTGAAGATCCAGTAAGATTGTTAGAATGTCAAGTACAATTTTAGCTATTGATGTTCCTGTTCGGAATTGAGATAGCGAACTATTCTTTATGCTCGTAGACTCCGCTTTCTCCCCGTTACCAGATTATGACAGTCATCAAAAATTGTCAAAGGTTTTCGCTAAACTACCTTTAGATTTGCACCAACGAAATTATCCGAAGCTTGAGGCCATAATGAATCTTTGCTGTGTCCCACTGAATCTGAGCACATATTAAATAAAAATACTCTGTTAGACATGCCAAACACTGGCACGATTGAGATTTTAGAGGAATTGCGGAAACGTTGATATAAAATTAATATTTCTGATCATGAAGCTAAGGTTGTTTTTATTAACAATCTTCCACAGTCACTAAAATTTTTCGCCAGACAGCTCTCCAACACTCTCTCTATAGATGACTTATCTGAGAGATGTGAGTTAGAATTTAGGGTTTTGGAACCTAAGTTAAATTCGTCATCCTTTTGTCCTTCCTCGCAGAATGAATGAATCTCCTCTTTAGATAGGGCAATAGCAAACATGGCTACAGTTCAAGAAGGATTGGCTATAGGGAAATTCGAGCTAAATTAGGTTAACGATCGACCAAATTTTATGCCCAAAACACATAATAACAGTAGGCGGTGATCGAGATCTCCGCAATCCTTTAACAAATTTGCCCCAAAGAACTGGTGCCATAATTACCAGAAGTTTCTTATTCATATCAAGTCTGTCTCTGCCGTTCAGAACAATTTACCAATGAATACCAATTTCCACAGTTAAGGGGAAAGACCACAGAAAACAGGCGCAATGGAGCATGAGGCTCGGGAAACGTCTGGCGCAGAAAGTAGAAGACCGTACTTTCTACGCATCAACGACATTAGCGGCACCACAAGGAAGAAATCACTTACAATCTGACATTCCTATTGACTCTTTCCGTCCACGCCGAATATACCACATAGACAGCCAAACTGACATTCTCTGTCGCAATCACCAGCCTAATTGTTTGCATGATCCGGCCAAACAGTCCAACGAACTTCTGCATCTACTTGATTTCAGAACTGGCGAAGAATTCATCGTAGACACAGGTGCAGCATTCTCAGTTATCAAGGGTGATTCAATGGCCGAGATGTCGCTAGGCGTTCCACTCGCAACAGATACAGTGGAGCCCAAACATACTTATGGCAGCCGGTATCGCACACTCAACATAGGTATACGGCGGGAATTTACTCACAACTCCATCGTCGCCAAGGTCTCACACAATATAATAGGCCTCGATTTCTTTTTGAAATTTTGGCTTATCGTTGATCTTGCCAATCAAAAGACCATCGACCCCTCCACTGGACTTTAGCAACGTTTTTTGACACTTGCCTCCTAGCGTTTGGAGTTACAGGTCATTCAGCCAACCCCAGTGCATCATTCAGCAGAGATATCAGCAGTTCTTCCATAACACAATTTAGAGCAACGAGTCTCCAACTCGATGCAACATATCGTCACAGAAGGACAACCTATTGCACTCAAGAAGCGACCACTGGCCTCTGCTAAACTGAAAGCTGCCTAAGAAATTTTCAAGGCTGTTGGAAGAGGAAATCATCAGACCATCGAAAGGTTCACGGGCGTTACCACTGCACATAGTCTCCAAATCAAAAGGATCGTACAGAGCCTGCAGAGATTACCGCAAGTGAAATTCAGTGACAAAATCCTTTCTCCAATATCAGCACCTTACATAAAAAACTCAACAACAGCATATTTTTATCAGTGATTGACCTCAGGCAAGCCTACTACCACATCCCGGTAGCGCCAGAAAATATTAAAAGACTGCGGTCATTACTCTATTTGGCTTTTTCGAATATCTTTACATGCCTTTTGGACTTAAATGTGCTACACAGACATTTCAAAGATTCAAGGACAACATACTTCGTGACGACGCCGCTTTTTGTATGTCATATCTCGATGACATAATGGTATTCAGTCCAGACTTAGAATCACATGCCAAGCACCTACAAAATTTCCTCTCACACATATCCAACCACGGACTCAAGATGAACCGTGACAAGACGCAGATTGCAACTACATCTGTGGACTTCTTAGGGCACCGTATCACGCAACAATGTATTCAGTCTTTGCCGTCAAAGGCGAATTCAACCAGGACTATCAAGTCAGCGAAGACAGTTAGCAAATTGCAGAAACTTTTGGGAGTCCTGAACTACTATCGCAAGTCCCTTCCCGGCCTTTCAAGGCAACTTTATCCTTTGTGCAGGTACCTGCGGAATCGAAAAAGACTTAGTAAGAATTCCATCATTATTTGATCATCTGAAGACGAGGAATTACGTCGACTCGCCATCAACTCGTTAGCAAATGCTACAATGCTAACGCATCCAGAATTTAAACGACCATTTATACTCACGACGGATGCTTCTGAATTCACTATTGGAGCCACGTTGGAACAAGTGATCGACGAAGTTTGGAAGCCTTTCATTTTCTATTCGTGTGCTCTCCAACCAGTAGAAACGAGAAACAACACTTTCGGCCGAGACCTCCTCGCCATCCACGACGCTGTCAGCAATTATATCCGCATCATTGGCAGCAGCATATTTATTGTTTTTACATGTCATGAACCATAAGTTAGCGCACTTCAAAACGTGACTTCAACTATCGCCAAGTACAATGCCAGAGTGAAAAGACAGGTTTCACGTCTAAACGAATGGCAATTCGACATCTATCATGTCAAGGGCGAAAAAACGTCATTGCAGACGCCCTTTTCAGGCCACATGTCTCGCGACAACCACCTTAGCCATCGCCATTCACTGTCAGCTCAGTGACTATCAGTGTACCTGCACTAACACCAACCCTCTTGCGACCGGAACAGCGCGGTGACATTCACATTCAAAGATCAGTAGCCCGTCACCCCACCAAGTTCATATGCCGTCTCTGGGAATGCTTACCAATTGTTTACTTCACGAGTACCAGCCCAACAAACCAGTTCTGCCGACCAGCCTTCAGAGAAAAGTCTTCGACTCAATTCCCTCAATTTCTCACCCAGGACGCAAGGCGACTCTCCGACTTCTTAAAAATCTTTTCTGGGGTCACAGGCTTAGGCAGAACGCCCAACGATGGGTCTCCGTGTGCGCCCTTTGCCAGAAAAACAAGACCACACAGCCCACTCGTTCTAAATTGCAACATTTCCGAACTACTCGCCTAGCCATCGTCCACGTCGACATAGTTCATCTGACAAAGGTTCGAGGTTTCAGCTACCTTCTAATTATGATTGATAGATTTACACGGTGGCCTACAGCATTACCTCTTGGCACCATTTCTGTAGACGAAGTAACTAGCGGTTTTATCTCTGCATGGATATCCAATGAGGTCATCACTGACAAAGGCACTTGCTTCTCATCGGATCGCTTCAAAACCATCCCTAATCTAACGTATGGTAGAGAGAATGAATAAGAAACTCAAAGCTGCTTTTGCATCCTCGTCCATTAATGGCAACTGGGTCGATGCACAACGTTTAGTTCTGCATGACATGCGTTTTCGCACTCGTGAATCCATTAAAGCGTCTGCGTCACAACTATTATATGGTATGGATCTACGCCTGACTAGGCAGCTTCCACGCATACTACCCGCAAAAGATGACCTACATGACGAAGCTCCCCGCCCCCGACTTCATTTCGGTAAAATGTCTGAACAGCAGCCGAGACATAAGCCTCTTCCAGTCTTTATTCACCCACAGATCCACAGCTGCAAGAGATTACTCGTTTTCAATGACACTGCTTTTGCACCACTACAAACAACATATCGCGGTCCTTTCCCAATTCTGCTCAGGCAGCCAATATACTTCATTATCATGCAAGGCACGACACCAACATCAGTAAGCATAGACAGGTTGAAACCGTTTTTTGAAGCGGCTGATCCTGCGAGTATTCAACCTTCTACACACGTCTCAGGCTATATCTGCCTACAATCTCTACCTAGCAATAGCTGGCTTAGCATGATGTGTAACTGTAATTTTTCGTTATTTTACGTATCAAAATTTTTAAATTTACGCGCACGAATTGCGCCCTATATCACGCAACGAGACCTATGAATCCACTTGAATCATTTCATTTTTTCACACTCACTTGTCTCACGTTGTATAACCAGCTGTTCTTAGCTAGCAATGGTGTAGCATTTTTGAACAGTTCCTGGGTATTATGCCATCTCTGAGGCAATGTTCGATTACATATTTTTTGAATTTACCTTTTGATTTTCATGTATACCTTTTTACATTGTAACGTATGGCTCAAACCTTGTTGCGGCACAACTAGTGAGACGGAGCAACATCAACAGTTGATCCCTTACGTGAGTCAGTAACTGCAGAACTTCAACGAGATTACTCAGCTACTCACTCGCCACGGATGTCAATGCCACAACAGAAGGAACAACAACCCAAGTCAAGTGTCTAGGGGTACTTATAGATACTGCTACACTAACTGACTTTCTCCGCATTTGCCGGAGAACGCAATACCGGTCCTAATAATGGCCCCACAACAGTAATAACTCAGCCATCCTTGGCTCCTAAATGTCTTTGTAATGTCGTACAGCATTTACTTGAAGCTGTGGCGTTTACAGGACAATATGTCGGAGAATTAATCTGAACAGTTGGTGTTGTAACGACACTAATTAAATTTTATTTACGTTGCACCAATGAGAAAAAAGCGAAACTTGCCGTTTAACCAATAGTGTGCAAGTAGGCATGGCATGCTATTTAAGCACGGCAATTTACCATGCAAGTCAGTGGTTGCATTTGCATTCTGCTTTGCGTTACGCGTGTGCGTTCTGTCGGCTGTCAATACCTACGCTGGTGATTTGATAGTTTCACCAACAATTGGCTACATCCGTGACTCATCTTGTTGCGGTACAACCAGCGAGACGAGCCAATTAATTGCAGAACCTGAACGACGTTATCCACATCGTGATTACAACTCTACAACGGAGAGCAACAACCAACCAGAGTCCACCCAAGGCTCTAGAACATCTTCACACTCTGAACAATTCAGGAGAACGCATTACCAGGCCCTCTTAAGGGCCCCCTATCAGTAACAAATCTCTATTCAGAGCACCTTAACCGAGTTTGTAACGTCGTACGGCATTTACTTGAAGCCGGGGCGTTTACAAAATTGGCGACCGCGCCAGGATATTGATTATTGTTCTGATTTTTTTGGTATAAATAAAATTGACTTCCTTTTTCATTTATTTGGGAT
>JAQBSW010012320.1:0-17117 GCA_029291075.1 Eudiplozoon nipponicum | reverse complement strand
CTTACCGCGAAATGTGATAACTGATATCCATGAAGGCCAGAGTGTATGGTTTAACTGGAGTAACAGGTGTTCGGAAATTGTTGTAATTCTCAATTTGGGTGAACTTTAGCATAAATTTATATCCATCAGGTTGGTATCATGTACCGACTCGGAAACCATAGTGTTAGTATCCGGTACTCATCGATTTCAAAAAAGGTATCAGTTACTAACACAATAGCCATAGTGTTAGTATCCTTTACAGACTCGGTATATATATTATATAGTGTGAGTTAGCATTGAAGTCGTATTGTCGTTGACTTTAGATTATGTTAGCTTCACTATTACAGGTTTACACATTCGTCTAGGAGATTGTACCGTCCTAGTATTCCACATTCTTTTACCAAATATAAAGTGGCTAAATGGCGTAATACCGGCTCCTACTGATGAGTCGCCAGTAAGCACGAAACGAATGTGAATGAGATTATACTTTCCGTTCATGCTGCCTTTAGTTTATCGTTCTGGTCACAACTGAACTAAGTATTTAACAATAATAGGTTGTAATTAGCCAGTCAGAACATTTTGTCGAATGTCATGTAAAGTAGACGCCAACTGAAATGAGTGGTTGTAAACCATGCGTCCTGGTTCGAACTCCGACTGCATTACTTCCGACAAGTACTTGATGCGTGCGCCAAGTAAAGACGAAACTGCTCTACTTGATTGCTTGCATTTGCTTTCATGTGCAATTCAGCAAAAACAGCGATTACGTCCTTATTGGACACTCATTAAATACTTCACAGAATATTCGCAGTCGGAGCTCGGACGAGGACGCATTAGCTTCAGAGTTCTCCAATTCATCCGCCATGCCAACCAAGATTTTTCACCAGCCAATCTACGCACAATGTGCCTTTTACTTTTAAAGGTAAAATATGTTATGTAGACAGTCTTTCTTTCATATGATTACCATTCACATCGCCCCCAGCCTAAAGAATCAATTAACCATCCGCAATCTTCCATTTTAGAAAAGACGTTATGCAATCCGTGGATAGCATAGTGAATTAAAGTGGAATAGATGGATTTTTAATTTTTGTCCATATATATATTTATTTACATATATATACCAATAGTACCCTTTCCATGTGCAAAAATAAAAAGAAATTTTATCAGGTAAAAGAACCGTTTCTTTCACATCTTCTTCTCAAGTATCTACAAATGAACATCTCTTGATACATAAATTCTTTTGCATTTCAATTTATATATAAAGAGATGTTCATTTGTAGATACTTGAGAAGAATATGAGAAAGAAACGGTTCTTGTACCTGATAAAATTTCTTTTTATTTTTGCATATGGAAAGGCTGCTATGGAATTTATTAAGACGTTATATTGTTGTCGTTCAAATATTACATATTCATTTACCGTCAATACCAAGAGCCGTTGTTGGTTGCGCTATGAAGCTCGCTACAACTGCCGTCTGTAAGAGAAGCTGTGGCTGTGGAGCGAACTATTTTGAGCAAAAATCCAGAAATTTGCTTAAACCGGGTCTTTCAAATAGTGTAAGGTGTGCTGTTAAATTTCAGAAGTACCGAAACGTCTAACAAATATGGTTGGATAGAATTTCATTTACATTGACTAGTACGAATGGTGTGGAAGCCTTCGGAGTGAGGAGACGAAGCCGGACCCAGCCACGATGAAGACGAACTCGGCGCATATTTGTAACTGAGCATCAATTGGGTCTCTGCGTAACTGACATTAATAATTATTAACCCACGAAAGAAAATAGTGGATACGTTAAGCGAGAGGAATGGCCTTCGAAAGAGGAGCATTCTACGTAGTGTAGAAGAAGATGAAAACTGGTTCGCAAAAGCTGCTAAAACACATGAAATGATGGATTTTATAAATGGCAATGAAAATCCCACTTCTGTTACGCATTTTCGATTTTTGAACAAAGTTAAATAAACAGATTTAATGCTAATCTTTGTCATTATTAAGGTGTTGTGCTTGTACAAATCTATCTTGCGGTTTCATATATATGGTGAGATACGATTTGGTACGGAACTAATAAACATTAAGCGATTTATAAAAAAGTAGATACCGGACCTTAAAGTTTTTTGCGATATATATATATATATGTATATGTATATATATATATATATTATAGGAGATTTTATCGTCCATTTGTCCAAAATTCCTCACCCAAATATATAGTTGGTACAGAACGCAATACCTGCTTCTACTGACATGTCGCCAAAAAGCACGAAACAAATAGGCACATGCGATAATACCTTCCGTTCGTGCTGATTCTGTTTTATTCTTTTGGTCATATTTGTTACTAGATGTGCCACACCTACTACACAATTGTATCAATATTAGTTCTCCGCAACTAACCGAATCGGACATTCAGAATGTGGGTCTGATTTTTTGTCGCTATGCTTCGTTAAGTTGGTCTGATGCGGCTAATTCTCTGATAGAGTTACCCATGCCAGGTGAGTTCATTAGGAGGGGTCATACTAGTACAATCGCAATACCTGTCAAGAAACGGACAATTTCTTACTCATTTGAAGTCCATACATATCTATGAATTTCAGGGATATGTGGTAGTGAAGCATCCAGCGTAATGTAAGAAAGTAGTAGAAGTAGAAGTATAATTTTCAACAAAAAAAAAAAAACGTTGTTGTCATTAGTTTATTAAAAAGACAGAAAAATACTAGAATTCCTTTAAGATTCTCGCCAAGTATTTATGTTCTTAAAACAGATGTTTAAGAAAAATAAGCGTTTCTCATAATCAAATAGTTATTTACTACTTCTAAACAAGAATAAATAGTCGACATGTTACTCTGTAATTCTCACGTAGAATGTGCCATAGAAGAGACTGAGATTGTATGTCCTAATAAATTGAAATCTCTGGCTGCAAATCTCCAATCTCGTATAATGTCGCGAGAATTATATTAAGCATTTCGTGTTAACAGTTCTGCTTCATAGGGGAAGTCCCAACACTAGCAGTTGCATTCTATCTTGCTTATTCTCGAGTTCTTATCAAAGAAAACTGCTACAGTGATGATGAGTCAATCCGATTATAACTTTTTTAAATGTTAGAACTATTAAATAATGTTTAAATATACATTAATATTACAAAGGAACCAACTGATACGTTAAAAGGGCAAGTATAATTATTAACCATTAGTATGACTTCAAGTGAGGAATTGAATTCGTCACATGGTAACTCCCAGAGTGTACGGTTTGGTTAAAGGGCATAAGCCTGGTACCAATTTAGAATCATTGTATAAGTTGAACATTCCCAAACGTACAAAATATCCAAGTTTCTATAACATAGAATAAAAAAAATATTCTGATTTCTTAAATCATACATTGTTAAACTTGTATCACTTTGTTGAAATGTTGATAAATGTGAAATAGGTGAAAAGGATAGATTGGTAAGCTTATATGTAGTATCTATGTACTCAAATATAACGGTACCCGAAGCCCTGATTTGTTTCTGAGTTTTCCTAGTTAATCACCCGTTAATATTAGAAGGAAGGATGCCTATACGTATGTCCTCTACATATTTTAAATAGAGAAACTATTTTATAAACAATTTAGAGTGTCCTAATAAGACAAACATTGTTGGGTCCGATGTATTAACATCCTTCTGCATTATTTTGAAAATAACCTTTTGAATAAGACGCCATTGAAACCAAAATTGTGCCTAAGTTTCTTCGTTGTCATATTAGTGATCCTGAACCATGGTGAGAATTAAATGGTTGATTTCTTAAATTTACAAAATCGAACGAACAATAGTCAATCTTCAGGTGATTTACCATTTTAGATGTCAGATGAATTAGAAATGGTCACAAGTTAGATAGAGATATTGCATAAGCCTCAGAAGATTTCGCGCCCGTGCCGACCAGTTTGGTCTTTTTTAAACATCAAAAAGCGAGTATGGACACAAAATCAAGTGAAATCCCGAGGGTACTCTAACATGCATGGCATTATGTATACCATAGAAAACAAAATCAAAACTATCAGCAAGCTCGTCTTATCTAATTGTAATTTTCATATATATGCGATGCGGTTTGGTCCTCGCTATTCAGTTTGCTGTCGTACTCTGATGATGATCATAGAAGGTCAAAACGCGTCAGAGCGTGCGACTGGCGGTAGTTTTGTTATGTTGTTCGATGACTAGTTAAATACAATGGGATTGATGTTTACTTCACCACCCGCGCAATCAATTATTGTTTAATTTTATTGTCTATATATATGTGTGTGTGTGTGTGTGTGTGGCGAAAGATACAAACATCTAATTTTCGTTACTGCAAAGAAATTGTGTAGCCGATATTTCCAGTAACGTAAAATGTATGCAAGACTACTAGAGGTGAGAGCCGCATGTCTAATTTTGGTTGCCATATATATGTAATGCGGTTCGGTTCTCGCAAGTCAGTTTGCCGTCGTACTCTGATGATGATTATGGAAGGTCGAAACGCGTCAGTGCGTGCGAATGGCGTTGGTTTTGTTATGTTGTTCGACGACTGATTAAATATAATGGGATTGGTGTTTACTTCAAGTTCGCAAACTTGATTTAAATAAATTGTTACCACCATCGGCAATCATTTAGACCCAAATTTACAATTAACCATACCCAATCTGTCACTACTGAACAGACACCACACAACATGGGCAAGTGGTATTGAAATGAACATTTATATTATTAAACGAACACAGGTTGCGTGGGCGGTGATATCACTTTCTATAATCAACGATGCGAACTTGATATAAACGCTTAACCAATTAAGTACATACATTTGTCCGTAAAATCTAATATCTGCATGGTGTAGAAAAGGCAATTCATCTAGTAGACAGGTTTCGTCCTTATTAGAAACTGACATATGTAAGTATTTAATTGGCCAGGTGCTTATATCATGATCGCAATCTTGAATATAATAATTGTTATCACCGCACGGCCACCAATGTTAGTTTAATTATATAAATGTTTTGCTATGCTGTTTGACGACTGGGTAAATACAATGGGATTGGTGTTTACTTCAAGCTCGCAAACTCAATTTTAAAAAATTGAAACCTTCGATTAGACACTGTGGAAGCTTGTGGTACTGGTTTTTGCGCTCAGTGTTTCTATGGAGTGATGATCGAATTATTATCCATGCAGAAAACGTGAACAGTAATTGTTTTCGACTAAATATTATTCTAATGAAAATGGAGTCATCGCAACAATTATTCACCATAACCTCACACAAAAACTATTTCTTTTAATGAAATGTTTGCTTAAAATCTCGACATCGACCGTTCACGTCCATTTGAGAAGTGCTGGAATACGCCAAGCATACGATGTAACGTTTATAGTGAGAAATTTACTCATCGATCCTGTTGCAAAATCAATATTTTAAATCCAGCTCTTTATGAAATCGAAAAAATATTGCAATTTTATAAGGGGAAAATTGCAGGGCGCCCCATAGATTTATTATTGTTCGGTTAAGTTGTGGTTGCAAACGTCTTATACAAATTTAAAGTCGCGAGTTGAAAAAGTAAGTAATTAACAACTTATGATAAGTGTGCAGCCATCGTTCTCTTTTACTAGAAAATGGCACTGATATTCATATTTACCTACATGAAAACGACTTTCTTTCTGCTCTATTAACATATGTTTTCGTTATTGTCCACAGAAGAATTTTTTTAGAACACTTGATGCAAACCAGATCTTTTCGAGTATTGTTCCGAATGAATATGGAATACACAGGCCAAATTCGTACTCTCAGTTGTACTGTAGAGCTACTGTATCGCTGTTGGAGGCCACGGCTCAAAGAAGGTGCGCATAGGATGATATAGTCAGCAACAACGGCAGATTACGTTCAAACAAATTCCATCATATACATCAAAACATGATATGCCGAATCATCGACCAATAACCATCGTGGTCCCCTTTCAAGCGACGTAACCCTAAACGGTGAGTCACTTGGTCGAGACTCACGAGCAATCAGAGTTACTCACGAAATTCTGTCCAGCAATGACGGTGCAATGCCGAAGTAGATGGGAAGTATTCCAAATTAGGAGTTCTTGAAACAAAGAGTTACGGAAGTTGACGGTATATTTGTCAATAACTAAATAGCAATGTTTTGACAAATAGCATAAGCAAATTAGAAAGTATCCTTTTATCTGCAGTATAGTTCTATGTTTTATTAACTATGGTAGAGCTACATAAATTCGTATCGAAAATCTAAATACCGGAATATTCAGGCATACAAATATAACTGTGTGTCAGATAAGAAACTTTTTTTCCAATGGTGTAATAAAAGCGTTTGATATGCACAAAACAGGCCAGTAAATTTAGGCTTTAAATCATGAAATATGTATTTCTCAACACTAATATGCATTAATCATTTGGGTTCAACAGAATTTCCTGTTTGTTTTGTGTCTAAGTCGTGTAGAGTTAATACGCGTCCTTTATGTAACCACACACAATTTTGGCATTGTTCTATGAGAATAGACACAAATTACCACAAAATAGAGCAGTAAATTACGCATTGAACATATGTAATTTATCATAATTGTATATATCTAACGTGAAAAATAATTTATACACGCATTGGTACTTATAAATATACTTATATATATATATATATATATATATATATATATATATATATATATATATATCAACGTATATTAATTTGTATATACTTTTATATACGCGTATAGCGCTAAATACTTTAGCTGTTAACTCACATGAAAGGTTTTTCTAATCAAACGTGATCGGACAACGTGTATTATGTACTCACCAATAACGTGAATGTTAAAATGCATTCGATTTAGAGCTACCGAGTTAATGAGAACAGTTGAAACATTTTAGGCAATAATATCAAACAGTTTCGATACGAAATGACAAAGTTGTCTCAGAAATCCAGGTGAAAACGTCTGATGACATTTTTGACGGTGTAATTTCATCAAAGCCGACAGGTAAAACGGTTGAAGAACAGTTAAAAAATTCACTTCTATAGCTTAATAAAAACATAGAAGCACAAAGCAAAATCTGGTAAGGATATATATATATATATATATATATATATATATATATATATATATATATATAGCTTTTTTGAATAAGCAAGCATCAATTGTGTGATAGGCATGAGAGAAGTCACTGTTTTTAACTGTTCAAGTGAATATTTCGGATGATGCGACCCCTTTGAAAGATCCACCGACATATATTGCCTTTTGCGTGGGTACGGCTTTATTGCTGTTTTCGTCGCTGTTCACGCTTCATGTTTGCCTCAACGAAATTTTCGTTATACCCGCTTTCCAAATAAGTTTTTCTATTCAAGACATTTAAATTCTTCGCAGCAGATTATCCCAATTCTGCAGGAGAACTTCAGTATCAAATTGCTCTTTTCTTAAACTGAGACACCGCTGCATTAATGGACGTACTTTTTTCTCATGCCTGTTTCCGATATATTTTCACTTTTTAGACTGTCATATTTCTGTCTCGGTAGCAATACGTCAAGAGGGACAGTGCACTAGTCTGATAGTTTTCGCGCTCGCAACTCAACTGAAAACGTTGGTTCAAGTTTGTAAAATATTTAAGCATGTCATATCTTTCGACAACTATATTTATGACTACAAAGGTGTCAAAAACATACCTCAGGTGTCTATGGAAATATGTTTGAATAGGTGGTTGTGGTATTTATATGCCCAGGTAGAACATGTAGAAGTCAGGTAGTAGACGTCCTAGCGGATTCTCCATCGCCATTTCATCTACTAGATTGAAATATTGATCACTGACGGTGAATGAAACATCTGTAGCGCAAAAATATGAAAAAGTAATTTTCGATGACTTGTAAGTTTGGAGAATAATAGGTGGTTAATACAGATGAACTTACAGAAAATAAATCGATGGTTTCATCAGCAATAATGGCTAAAAACTAGATTTTTTTACTTTGAAAGAAAACATTTGTGTTTAATTCTTGACATTGTACTAATTAATGGTATCTAAAACACAATTGTTTGACATTTCAATTTGTACTGGCTGTGGAATTGATTTCAGTTCACTCACCAGCTCTTTTAGCAACGTGTTGATCATTGTCATTATTGGTCTTAATGATGGCAGGTTGCGCGTTTCATTCATTGGGTACGTCTTACATTATGATCGCACTTGTGCCAACGGGATTTGCTTCTTCGAAAGGACGTATGGCATAATCTATTTTAATGGAACTCGCAACTTCGATTATTTGTCGAATTGCTTCAAACACACTCCTAATTGATCACACGCCATATTAAAGCCTCCGTAGTTTCCGATCTGGCTTTATTTACTTGGCATTGTTTGAAGTTCTGTTCATCAGCAAGAATATAGCTCAATTAATTTGGGCAATCATTGGTATTTATTGTCTGGCTTCATTAATCTAATTTCGTTGTTGTGTCGCAATTTGTTGAGTCCTTCTATATGCTCCAACTTTCTACAACTGAATTTCTTATGCCTCACTTTAGACTACGCTTTGACAACACTTAGTTCAGAAATAAATAGGGAGAAAATTTCAGCTTCGTGTAAAATTCTTGATGTGGCATCGTCATTACGATTCTTTAGTGCGGCTTCTGCTTTCATCTATGTCGCCTGGTTCCTATCGTTTGGCTTTTTACAGAATTTTGGTCTAAGTGATAAGACTACTTTCTGTTTTTCTGATATAATTAACTTCGCATGGTTGAAAATGAATGCGTCGGTTTTCTCTGGAAGTGAGTTTAGGGTTTGCTCGTAAACGATGCAGTGTCTTATTTTCTCTGTCGACAATAATAATTACTGGACAAATAACAGCACTCCTAAAAACTAAAATCACGCGTGGATGAACGGGTACCGATACGAGGTTCTGATGCTGGGATATAGTTGCCCACATTATCATTTAGCACGTTTTGAGTTATTATTCTACTCTTTGCATATCATCTTAACACGTTTATGGTTGCATTTTTCGAAGCTGAACTGCATAGCTTGTCAAATCTTCGAAGAAATCGATCATTCTCGATGCAACACAAATAACATCCATTCTTTTCAAAGCCCTCTATATGAAGTTATTTTCTCTACTGCAGGTTTACACATTCGTCTAGGAAATTGTAACGTTCTATTTTCCCACATTCCTCAACCATATATATATATATATATATATATATATATATATATATATATATATATATATATATATTGGATAAAGGACATAAAACTGGCACCTATCGCTGAGTAACCTGTAAGCACGAAACCAATGTGCAAGAGATTATACTTTCCGTTCTTTTTGTCTTCAAATTATCCTTCTGGTCATATTTGAACTAATTTGTTACAATTTCCGCAACAATTAATACAAAATTGCATATTTATCATTTATCGGCCAAAAACAGTGTTAAACTGTTTTATATTTAAGTGAATGATATCATGATTACCGCGAAATGTGATAACTGATATCAATCAAGGCCAGAGTGTATGAAATTTCTAGAGTTGCATGTGTTCAAAATTAGTTTAAATTGTCAATTTTTGGTGAACTTTAGCATACATTGAAATCCATCGTGTTGGTACCATGTACCGACTCGGCAACCATAGTGTTAGTAAAATGTAACTTTTGGGTAGTATAATGTTGCTATCAGCTACAGACACGATAGCCATTTTGTTAGTATCGTTTGCAGACTCGGTATTTATATTTTATATAGTGAGTTATCTTGGAAGTCAAATTTTAGAACACTTTATATGAAGTTATCTTCACTAATGCTGGTTTACACATTCGTACAGGAGAATGTGCCGTCCAATTTTCCCGCAATCCTCATCGAAATATATATTGGATAAAGGACATAAAACTGGCTCCTACTGGTGACTCGCCTGTAAGTACGAAACACAAGTGTACAAGACATTATACCTTTTGTTCATGTTGACTTTGATTTATCTTTCTGGTCTCATTTGAACTAATTAGTTACTAGGTGCGCAAAATCTAATAAACAGTCGCTTATATTTTATTTCACCGCAAATACAATGTATATCTAATACTAGCATCATGTCCTTTTATTAGAATTTACTTCAAAATTTCTAAGGTAGAGTCAAGGGAGAGACTTTAATATCAGTTGTAATTTTGATTATTTTAGTCTAAATTTTTAATAGAAATTTTAAAATGATCAGATATTTCTCAGTGTTTGTCTTTTAATGCAAGCTCCAATAATGCTTAAATGTTTTTGTACCTTGCGCAGTGATGTTTTTACTTGCTTTTTTCCGCATTTTGCTTGTGTGGGACAATTGATAGCACTCGTAGGTCGGTAAAATCTTGAATTCATTACATTTCCAGGTGCACTGTTGGTGTTTGGCATTGATTGATGGGTTCTCACTTGCCGCTTCACTATTAAACCACCCATGAGCTGCTTGTCTGAAAATGACGTTTGAACCAGATTTTCCAAATTTTTTCCAAATTTCGAGAACTTCATTTCTAGTCAGATCTTCAGGGTTGACACCATGCTCACAGGAAAAAAACAACTTGTGGCAAATAAGGTATCCTCATTCATGGCAGATCTATTTATAATTATTTTAATTCCTAAATTGTTTTCTATTTTCTGCACTAATATCCGGTCGTCATACCTATTCTCTTATCCTCACATGTATACACTAAATTATCCACCTCAACCCCCGCGCACAAAACATCCTATACACACATATGTGTATTCTAATCTAAAGTAACATTTATAGAATAATAATATATAAGCAATAATATGTACAAGCCTATTCGTGATGTCTCGATGATTTTTAATTTTTCTTTCAGGACGCGTAAAAGGATCAATAAAATATTTTATTTTAATCATATTGCAGTAATCCTCAAATTTCAGGTTTACCTAATCTCGTCCTCTGTGCAATTGTTTTTAGAGAGAGAGAAGTTAGTAAAACTGTTGAAATAATATAGTAATATTCTATTGTTTGGACTAGACCAAATTCGGAGCCTACACTTACGAATCGTTTCTCAACCAAATATAAATTAACAATCATATCCAGTATAAATTAATTTTATTATTTAAATATCTGTGTCCAAACCATGTACATATCTATGCATATATAAAAAATTACATGTAAGCAACAAGTTCGGTTCCTTCGAGTCCCCTTGGTTAATTAATAAATTTGCAATGAAATTTAAATAATAAAAAAAAGTTTGCAATGTTTTTATATACCCAAGGTGATTCGTTCGAACCCACCTTGTTGTTAATTTTTTATATATGCATATATATGTATATTATTTGGACAAAATATTTAAATGATAAAATTAATTTATACAGGATATGAGTTTAATTGTGTATTTGGTTGGGATAACATTCTTTAGTGTGGGCTCCGTATTCGGTCTTGTCCAAACGGTAGAATATTACAATATAATTTCAACAGTTTTACTCACCTCTCTCTCCATTTCCATAACCTATTTCACAGATTAGGTCTTTTTTAGTTACTCATCAAATGCGTTCCAAAATTGCCGCAGTTGAGACATGAAACAGGGCCTCACAGATTTGCAATGTAATGTATTTTCTATCTTGTATAAGTATAAGATTACACCGATAAAAGATACATATATATATATATATTTATATATATTTATATATATATATTCTTATTTTTATTGAACCGACAATAATGCGTGCGTGTTATATTTTCTATGAGCCTTCTAAAAGGCTTTCTCGATTTTGAAGAAGAG
The DNA here is from genome assembly GCA_029291075.1 of Eudiplozoon nipponicum. Lineage (NCBI taxonomy): Eukaryota > Metazoa > Platyhelminthes > Monogenea > Mazocraeidea > Diplozoidae > Eudiplozoon > Eudiplozoon nipponicum. The sequence goes on along the minus strand of JAQBSW010012320.1, from coordinate 5,450 downwards.
GCCAGGAAAAAATCAATCTGAACGACATGTGCAGTTTCTACAACGCATCAGTTTCATGTAAAGGGGTACTTATTTGTATAACCTGGCTCTTAATCTGATGTTCATGTAAAACGGATATTTGTGACAGTTTTATGCATAACCTCAGAGACTATATCGCGGAAATGTGGGTTTCGTAACTTCGATTGCCTACCAAATCTTTGGTTTAGGTTAGGCTTTGAAACCTGTTTAGACAAATTGTAAACTTCATATGTAAACGTGAACAGTGGTGCTTTGAATTTGTTCTGAAATAAATTTAGCGGAAACGCACTTATACGTAAGCTATTTTGCAGAGAATTCATTTCGTATTAAAATAAATACAAAATGACATAACCACGCCCATATTCGGCCCAATTATTTCGGATTACAATAAGGAATACATAAAACTTTCTTTAATGGAAGACCAAATATTTTATGCTTCAATTCTGGAAACTGCCCTTTTAGCCTATAATCGATATATTCATCGCAATTCAACTAAGCCATACATGTGCTTGCTATATCAAATAGATTCATATATATATATATATATATATATATATATATATGTTCATCCACTGTAAGTAAATTCATCATTTTTTAAATATTACAAATAACCGTAATCCATGAAACAAAATTTATTAATATATATTCATTCTACCAGTACCCATAGCCGTTATTTTGGATTCATTAATATTTTCGCTCATCCATTCATAACAGTTAATTTCTCGTAACCAATCCGCTCTAAGCTATGTCTGCTTTGATTTTACGTAAGGCATGCTGTTTCGTTTTCGTAACGCCGTGTGATGTGTCACCGTTTTCTTCTTGAAAGTGTCCGCAATTACTAAGTGTAACGTTTTTTGCAGCACGTCTGTTAAATTTGATGGCCTGTTGTTCCAGTCCAATTTGACTTATATTTGTATCACTTTCTGCACGTTTAAGCAGGCGTTAAGTGTATTAATTTCAATAGATTCAAAAGGCAGATTTTTTCTTGCGTAGAACTGAAAAATTATTACTACTTACAACGTGATCTGTGAGTAGTACATGAGCACAAATTGCGGATATTTGTGCAGGAGCTGCACCCTTTTATAATCATATTCAAAGGAAATGCTTTTTTTCTATTTTTGAACCTCTTTTTTATTTGCCGTTGTACTGAGCATCGCAGGTATATATTTTTTTCAATAAAGGTTTAATATTTTATAGAATAGCAGACGCAAGTTATCAAGTAAGTCTGTTTCGTCATTATTGGGCACCAATCAAGCAATTGATAGGGCCACAAATTTGATACCTTTGCTTCAGTTTTGCAACTCATCGACTACATTGTCCAACCTGTGCACCATATGCAATTGTTAGCCATAACGTAACTTATGTGTCTTGGTTTGCCTCTCATTCAGGTATCGCTTAATTGGTAGCGCTTTCGACCATAAGTGCCAACCATTGTAAGAATGGAATTTTCCGTAATATGAAATAATTATTTTATTCTGCCAATATAATTATAATAAAATCCTTTTATGTTGCTTCAATTCACCGATCCTCTTTCATGTAGCATAGTGCTTCTCGTATGAGGACCGGTCGCGGTTAGCTAATTGGAACTTTAGGTAGAAATCAGCGCAAAAGGAGCTCCACTCAAATGAATGAATGACCACAATATGTAAGTTGGTAAATAATTAAAAATTTGATCTATTACGCGTCTTCGGTGGTCCAGTCATTAAGTTCCATACTCATAAATAAATTTTCCCTTTTTGAAACCCAACCCGTCGCACTATGGCAAGTATTTGATAAGCAACAAATAAGGGCAAAAACAGTCTCTTTTATGAATTGTATTTGGCATCGTATAAGATGATTAGTTTATACTGACAAATATATATATATATATATATATATATATATATTCTTTTGAAATGCGAGCCTTAATAAAACTCATTGTACCCTTCCTGTGTGCAAAACCAAAAATGAATTTTATCAGATATAAGACACATTTCTTTCACATTGTCTTCTCAAATATCTACTAATGAACAGATTTTTATATATAAATTGGAAAGCAAAACAAGATAGAAATATGTGAACATAACATATGTAAGCACATAAGAATATCGGTTTCACGTCAGAGCACGAGAAAGATGACTGTCTGTCCTTCCTAGATGTACTATTAAAGAAAGAAACTAATGTTAAATTAAACAGAACAATTTACCATAAACCAACATGGTCTGCACAGTATTTGCATTACAGCAGTTTTGTGCCATTTCAATATAAATTATCAACAGTTCGTGGTTGTTTTTCAAGAATTGACAGGTTGGTTGGTCAAGATTCTAAAGAAAATGAATGTAATAAAGCAATTAACGATTTAATGTCTAATGGCTATCCCAGACAATTAATTGAATCAATTATTAAAAGGGGAATTAAACAGAAACAGACGTATTATGGGCCAGAAAAGAAAACAGTCTACCTAAACATCCCATTTAAGGGGGATGCAGTTTCCCGAATGGCACAAAAGAAAGTTGAAGCAGCATTAACACGCACATTTAATGCAGCCAAACTACGAGTGTTATTTAGGGTAACACACTTGCCTTTACCAGCAATCAAAGAGAAACAGCCGTTAATGTCGATATCAAATATTATTTACCAATATACATGCGCAAGTTGTCGATCAACTTACGTAGGCCGATCGACCAGACGGTTAATTACTCGAATGAGAGAACATTGCAACTTAAACGCCTGTTTTAAATCAAATGGTGAATACACGTCTGCTATTGCGCAACACATCATCGAAACATCGCACGTATGTTCTCCAGACGTAGCATTCAAAGTAATTACTAAATGCAAAAACAAAAGGGAGCTAGCCACATACGAAGCCTTATGGATAAACAAATTGCAGCCGGATTTATGTAAGCAGAAGAAGCACGTACAAGCATTGAGCTTGAACTGGATGTGACGCACGCAATTTGATTGGTTTCCGTTTTTCACACTCTCTCTTTGTTCACATATTTCTATCTTGTTTTGCTTTCCAATTTATATATAAAGATATGTTCATGAGTAGATATTTGAGAAGACAATGCGAAAGAAATTTTTCTTATATCTCATAAAATTTCTTTTTGTTTTTGCACACAGGAAGGGTACAATGAATATATATATATATATATATATATATATATATATATATATATATATATATATATATATATATATATATATATGTATATATATATAAAATGGCACAATGTACATATTGCGTCTTAGTGTAGCATTACAATTTATTCATCGTCAATTTTTAAAGTTAGTAACAATGTTCATTTAAGCTAATCAAATAATTCATCTAGAACAATGCTTTCGGTTTTATTGCATAAATAGTCAGTCAAACGGAAATCCGGGTTAAACAAAGTGCTGCCCTTTGTATGTTTTTCAGTAACTCTTTATGGCGGCAGCCAATTACAAATGCTGACAATTGGTGACTTTTTATACAGTGTGTGTCAAAATCATTGGAATCATTTTGTTCATCAGTTTTTGTATGGTCATTCTATTAATAAGTATTCTTACTTGATAATAAAATTTTCAATAAAAAAATCGTATACTATACCTTTTTTATTATGATTTCTTGGGATTTTTATACAACATATCGTTGTATAATAAGGTTTTAATAGCAAGTATCTTTCAGACTAGGCAAGGGTTCTTCGAATGGCTGATTAACTTTAAGCTACAGAGTGTCTGTTATATATATATATATATATATATATATATATATATATATATATTTATATATATATATATATATATATATATATATATATATATAATCTTGTAATATTACTTTCAATCAACGTCATTTCACCAGGTGGCATATTGTTTGTTAAATATTGATAGTTGGAGGAGGGCTTGTTAGAACATTAGGGCGAAAGCAATGCCAAATCGGGTTCCGGCTAAAGAAAATCTAACCAAATTACATAGGTTGGTAAATAATTGAAACCTGCATGCAGTTCGCGCCTTGAATGTCCCAAGGTATGAGTTGAATTATATATTTATTTGTTTGAACTCCTGCTGTGTCACATCTGGCTAGTTTTCCATTAGTGCCCACTAAGAACGCAACATGTCGCGTTGCCCGACGAAATATGTATAATAAAATCCATTCTCACCTCGGTAGATAGTCTTTTGTTTGTTTCGATAAAGGCAGATGCGGGTTTTTTTAATTTAATATTGATAGTGAAACCAGCACATGGGTATAGGATGTCGTTCTGACCAACTGCTCCTCATTTCTCGATTAAATATCTAGTGTGGTAGTGGCGTTGAAATGACCCCCACTGATTAGTGGCCAATAAGATCGAAGAGCATGTTTGCACATCTTTTCACATTCTAATTGCAATGCCATCGGCCTTTCCCTTGCTCCCCGTTTGAACTAATTTAATACCAGCTTTGCCATACTTACATATTTTTATATTAATCTACACAGCATTTTTGCAAAAATTTAAAAAAACAATTATTATGGCTAGCATGTATTGGGTGTTGCGAACCTAGTAACAAATTAGTTCACTTGTGACCAGAAGGATAAACCAAAGGCAGCATGAACGGAAAGTATAATCTCATGCACATTCGTTTCGTGCTTACTGGCGACTCATCAGTAGGAGCCGGTATTACGCCCTTTAACCACTATATATTTGGTAGAAGAATGTGGAATAATAGGACGGTACAATCTCCTAGACGAATGTGTAAACCTGTAATAGTGAAGCTAACATAATCTAAAGTCAACGACAATACGACTTCAATGCTAACTCACACTATATAATATATATACCGAGTCTGTAAAGGATACTAACACTATGGCTATTGTGTTAGTAACTGATACCTTTTTCAAATCGATGAGTACCGGATACTAACACTATGGTTTCCGAGTCGGTACATGATACCAACCTGATGGATATAAATTTATGCTAAAGTTCACCCAAAATGAGAATTACAACAATTTCCGAACACCTGTTACTCCAGTTAAACCATACACTCTGGCCTTCATCGATATCAGTTATCACATTTCGCGGTAAGCATGACATCATTCAATTCAATATATTACAGTTAAATACTGTTTGTTGCGAAGAACTAATATATATGCAAGTATGTATTAGGTTTTGCGAACCTAGTAACAAATTAGTTCAGTTGTGACCAGAAGGATAAACCAAAGGCAGCATGAACGGAAAGTATAATCTCATGCACATTCGTTTCGTGCTTACTGGCGACTCATCAGTAGGAGCCGGTATTACGCCCTTTAACCACTATATATTTGGTAGAAGAATGTGGAATAATAGGACGGTACAATCTCCTAGACGAATGTGTAAACCTGTAATAGTGAAGCTAACATAATCTAAAGTCAACGACAATGCGACTTCAATGCTAACTCACACTATATAATATATATACCGAGTCTGTAAAGGATACTAACACTATGGCTATTGTGT